>JAECWI010000729.1:580000-701341 GCA_018150345.1 Drosophila equinoxialis
TATCAAGGAGCTACCTACTTTTGACGGCATCCCTAATAAACTGCAAGACTTCATTGTCAATGTGGAAGAAGTCATCGCTTTGATCAGAGGAACTGACCAGACGCCATACAGCTCCCTTCTGTTAAGAGCCATCAGGAACAAAATCGTAGGTAGAGCTAATGACGCCTTAAAACTATCCAATACTGCACTCATCTGGGATGACATCAAGGCTAATCTCATACAGCATTATGGTAGCAAGAAAAGCGAAGCTATGCTTATTCGCGATTTACAAAACTTTCCCGATAGCTTGTCATTAGGTCAACTATTTTATAGTATTTTAAAAATAAGATCACAATTGACAGAGATTTTACAAAACACAAATCAAAACTCAACTGACAAACCAAAATTATATGACGAGATATGCTTGAATACCTTTTTAATTAATCTACGAGAACCCCTTAAAACTTTAATAAAATCAAAAAACCCACAAAATATCAAGGAAGCCTATGAACATTGCCGTGTCGAAAAGACCTTCTATTCGCAAAAACCAAATACTAGCCAGAATTTTCGAGCACAGGTAACACCATACTCACGCCCCCAAAACATAAGAAATCAACCAAACAGCAACCCCTATTCTAACAATAGAAGCCAGTTATTTAGAAATAATTCAACCATTTCTCAGCCTAACATTAACAACCACGCTAATAATAACTACCATAACAGAAATTCAACTGTAAATCCTTTCAATTCAACAGGCCCAACTAGGAACCAATTACACAATATCAATGAGCAACAATCTTCAACTGAACTTTGTAATATTAATGACGCAGGAAATTTTTTCGAAACTGCCTCCGAGAACCAACAGGGTACTTAACAAAAAAATCACACGGATCGACACTCCCTTTTATATGGATAAATTCCGTTACAACTCAACCCATAAAATTCTTAATAGATACAGGTTCCACAAATTCATTTGTAAGCCCAACCATAGTGAGCAATGTCGATCGCAAAACTCTTGATAACCCTATAACTGTACAGTCAGTGTTGAACCAACACGTCATAAAAGAAAAAAACCACGATTCAATCACTTAAAGAGTTTAATGATCAAATGAAGGTAGACTTACTTCTTTTCGATTTTCACCCACATTTCAAAGGTTTGCTTGGGATGGATGTCCTTAGTAAGTTAAAAGCCAATATTAATCTGGACAGTTTTTGGTTAGAAACTCCAAAATCATGCTTAAAAATTTGTTTACAAGACAACCCAGTAACCGAAGTACACATTATCCCAGCTTCTTCAAAATGTTTAATAACCCTTCCGGTTCGGATGAAGGAAGGTAATTTCTACTCTCAACAGACAATGTATAATAAGGACTTAGAGATTTCAGAAGGACTATACAATTCAGTTAACGGATATAGCAAGATGGTAATCGTAAATAATTCACTCGAAGATCAGCAATTATATTTAGAACAGCCATTAGAAACCATACCCTATGATCAAAATCACTATTTTGAAATATACAATATAAATTCGGACAATCAAAGTCTCCCACATGTCGACAAATACGTTACCAAATTAAAAACCGATCACCTAAACTCCGAAGAAAAAATTGCATTAATACAACTCTGTAGCAAGTACACAGACCTTTTTTATGACGACAACCAAAAACTAACATTTACCAGCGATATTAAACATTATATACGCACAACTGACGACACGCCAATCTTTGTTAAATCATATCGATACCCCTACGCCTTAAAGAAAGAAGTAAAAGACCAAATAGACTCAATGCTAAAGCAAAACATAATTAAAAACAGTTATTCGCCTTGGAGCGCCCCTGTTTGGGTAGTTCCGAAAAAATCAAACTCCCCTGAAACGCAGAAATGGAGATTAGTTCTAGATTATTGTAAACTTAACGAAAAAACAATTTCAGACCGTTATCCAATTCCAAATATAAATGAGATTTTAGACCAACTTGGTAAATCTAATTACTTCTCAACTCTTGATTTAGCTAGTGGATTTCACCAGATTGAAATGAACCAAGCAGATAGGAGCAAAACAGCTTTTACAGTCGAAGGTGGCCACTTTGAATTCATCCGTATGCCGTTCGGGTTGAAGAATGCACCTGCAACGTTCCAAAGAGTAATGGACCATGTCCTTGGAGATCTAGTAGGTTCCATTTGTTTAGTATACCTAGACGACATTATAATTTTTTCACCATCTCTACAAAAACACCTGATAGATATAAGGCAAGTATTTGATAGACTCAGATCCGCTAATCTTAAGCTACAAATCGCAAAATCTGACTTCCTTCGGAGAGAGGTTAATTTTCTAGGTCATATTGTAACTCAAGATGGGGTCAAACCTAACCCAAATAAGATAAAATCCATTCAGGAGTTCCCTATCCCAAAAAACATGAGACAAATTAAATCATTTCTAGGTCTCCTTGGCTATTATAGAAAATTTATTAAAGACTTTGCCCGCATAACAAAGCCATTAACACAACAATTAAAAGGTACAAAAGCAGTAACGATTGATGAAGAATACTGTAAAACTTTTGAATTCTGTAAAACATTACTTTGTAACAATCCAATATTGACCTACCCAAACTTTAAAGAACCCTTTATATTAACTACTGATGCAAGCAATTATGCCCTCGGCGCTGTTTTATCCCAAAAATCATCTGGAAGCGACAAACCTATTTCTTACGCCAGTCGCACATTATCCGATGAAGAAACCCGTTATTCAGCTACAGAAAAAGAAATGCTTGCAGTCCATTGGGCAGTAAAACACTTCAGACCCTACTTATTCGGAAAAAAAATTTATTTTAGTTTCAGACCACAAACCATTAACATGGAACACAGGACCATTTTCCACCAACGACAAGGTCGCCCGTTGGAAACTACAATTACTAGAATACGAATACGAATTTCAATACAAAAAAGGCTCTCAAAACGTAGTTGCAGATGCACTGAGTCGTATCCGACCCGAAGCAGATATTATTGTTAACAATATAGATGTCGAAAATTTTTCAAATAACAAAGTAACATCTTCTCTGTATAATCTTGAATCAAGCATAATAATTGTCGAAAAACCACTTAACGATTTTAATTTGCAGATTGTTTTAGCTGAAGGTTCTCCTGCTTCTTACCAGGTTTCTACTCCCTTTAAAAACAAATTAAGGAGAACAATCACAGAGCCCAGACTTAACTCAGAAACTGTACTAGACATTCTAAAAAAAAATTTTAAAGATTAACAGGACATTAGCAATTTACACATCAGACAATATTTTTCAAATAGTACTAGATGTGTTCTCTCAACATTTTTCTCACAATAAATTATTTAAATTACTTAGGTGTACAACTCTTTTAGACGATATCACTAATACGACCGATCAAGAAAAAATAGTCAATGATTATCACAATAATAACAATCACCGGGGTATTGATGAAACATTAATGCACCTTAAAAGAAAAGTCTACTTTCCACATATGAAAAGCAAAATAGCGCAAATAATAAAGGGTTGTGAAATTTGCCTCACACTTAAATACGATAGACAGCCGCAGAAACCACCTTTTGAAGTACCAGAAACTCCTTGCAAACCAATGGACATAGTCCATATAGACATATACACGATTAACAAAAACTATAATCTTACACTAATAGATAAGTTTTCAAAATTTTCGTGTGCCTACCCTATACCCAACAGGACCTGCATAAACGTCGTTACCGCCATGAAACATTTTTTTCAGTCTTTTTGGAATCCCTAAAAAAATAGTTTATGACCAAGGTGCGGAATTTTCTGGCAGTATATTTAAAGATTTCTGTAATCAATACGACATCCAATGTCATATAACTTCCTTCCAGCAGTCATCCAGCAACTCTCCAGTAGAACGATTGCATTCGACACTGACTGAAACCTATAGAATAATAACAGAATTAAAAAAGAAAAATAAGCAGATTAACAAACACGAGGAAACTCTTTCGGAAACACTTCTCACATACAATAACGCTATACATTCATCTACAAAATACACACCTTTTGAACTTTTTACTGGACGCACACCTATATTTGAACAAACAATTAAATACGACACTAATCATGAATATTTACAAAAATTAAATTTTTTTCAATCAAAATTATACCAAGAGGTAAAAGAGATTTTACATAAAAATACTAAAAGCAAACTTGATAAACTCAACGAAACTCGGAAATCCGCAGCCCCCTTATCAACTAATGAGAGCATATTTCGAAAAGAAAACCGTAGAAATAAGTTAACGCCAAGATTTTCTAAACATAAAGTCTTACGAGATAATGGTAACACTCTTATCACCACACGCTTGCAAAAAATCCATAAATCTAAAATAAGGCGAACAACAAAATAATAATTAGTATAATCTTTGCTTTTTACATATGTCATTCATTATACCCAAACGCATTGTAAACAATATACAGCATTCGTTTTAACATTTGAAAAAATTTTTGTAACATAAAATGCTACAAAAACAACTAGAAAAATTAAGTTTTCAGCATACCATTAGATCCTTTTGTGTTGCGTTGGAATCACAAGTGGACAACAAGCCCAAGTCACAAGGAAAATCAGCGGTATCCACCCCGACACCCCATTCTAAACGCATTTGCTTCATTTTGGGGAGGGAGGAGTTACCAACCCAACACCCTGGTTACTAAATTGGGGAACGAGACCACGAAAGAAGACGTGTCATCGACTCTTCCCTGTTCCCAGAACGATTGATAATATATATATGATGATCATACATACATAAAACATACATACATAAAACATGCATACATAAAACATACATTCATATGAAACATAAAAAATACATACACAAAACATACATACATTTTACATACATACACACATGCATTATTTCGATTGTAACAGACACACAAAGATAGACAAAACTTAGAGACCCAAAAACATTATTAATAAAAGTCACTCCTGTTTTAACATCTGAATCGAACAGACGTTTGAGTTACTCGGGGAAAAACCAAATACACACACATTTCACACACCCTGATTCAAACCATCTAGCTCCCGGTGGTAATTCCCGCTTTTAACTCAAACAAACAATTTCTTTGTTTTCCTTTTGGAAAGACAATATATTAGAGTGGTGCAGTCGTTAGGATCGGTAAAAGTAAACTTTTTATTCTATCCGTGTGACACATAGAATTATTATTCGTGTATTACATAGAATTAGTGAATAATCACTATAAAACTCCGATCCGACATCAAGAACTTACAGGAACCGCTTAAAAGCTTACAACAGTGAAAAATATTTACGCCAACTTGCGTGCGCGAAAAAATCAACTGTGTGTTGCAACCATAAATTCCAATTGTGGAACAAAAACGCCAACTTTAAGCATACAAAACAAAACAAAGCACCACTAAATACGAAAATGGCCATAGAGCTCACCGAAGCCCACCTCAATCAACCACTATCTTCGTTAAGACAGGTGGCAAACTATGATGGAGCACCGTAGAATCTGACGTCATTCATAAGGAGGATAGATTTCATCATGCACTTATATCCAATCCATGATATAAGGCAACATAACATATTGTTCAGCGCAATCGAGATGCAGCTCACTGGAGAAGCACAACGGCTCTCGCAAATTGGACAAGCCAATACCTGGCCGGAACTAAGACCATTTCTTATCAATGAATTGAAGACGCAGTCCCCCTGTAAGGAACTTCTTCGACGCCTCTACAACACCAACTTCACAGGAAACCTTCGTAACAGAATTAGAAGACAAATCCTATATTATCACAAAAAAACTAAGTCTGGAAAACAATGCAAATAATTCTATTCTTTATATAAATGCTTTAAATAACACTATTAAAGATGTAATAAACAAACAATTACCCGATAGATTATTTATGACGTTAGCTAAATATGATATAACCAAAGTTAGCAAGCTGAAACAAGTATCTCAAAGAGAAGGACTGTACGAGAATAGTATAACAGAAAACAGAAAATCAAATCAAAGCCAAAATCAAAATCAAAACCAAAAAGGTGAAAACCCTTTGTACCCAATAGTACAACTCCGTCTCAAACAAAACAATCCGAAACAACACAAAACCACCAAATTTACCAAGAATTTCAACAAAAAAAAAAAAAAAAAATTAAATATTGACAGGGCTCAAAATCCAATGAATTATCAACAGCAAAATAAGTATCCAAAAATAATGTAGCAATCCAGCCTACAAAAAGTCAAAGAGAAAGTAATAGTGGAATTAGCAAAATGGACACAAAAGAAAATTTTCATCAGAATGCCTCGGATCAATCGGAAGAAGAGATAGGGACAAGTCCTTCATTAGAATAATAATGAACAATAAACCTTTGAGATGTGTAGTCGACTTAGGATCTTCAATAAATATAATGTCCGAAAACTGTTTATACCCTTGCAGAGGGTATTATAAAATTGGTCAGATGTTTGTAACGCACAGAAGGAGACGTTTCCGACCCCATAAAGTATATATATTCTTGATCAGCATGAGAAGCTGAGTCGATATAGCCATGTCCGTCTGTCCGTCTGTCTGTGCGTACGCGTTTTACTCCGCCATCTTAAGAGCTATTGGGATGAAATTTTTTTTTGTGGGCTTTTTATTACCCGGGTGAGATAAAGTATGAAAATCGTAAGGATCGGACCACTATATCATATAGATCTAGAACAAACATTTTTGCTAAAATTGGAGTATCCCCATGAAATTTACCAATATGATAGTATTTGGCATAAATTGACAGATCCCAAAATTTGAATCTGATCGGATAAATAGAACAGAAGTTACAGTCAACACAAATCGGTTCAAATGATGACCTAGTAGACAGCAAGCAGCGCTGCTTGCTGCCTACTACGTCATCATGAAATCAAAAAGAGCACATGCATACACACACACAGACGCAGCGCTACAAGAACTGTATGTGTATGCGTGTTGTGCGTTGCTTAGGGAATGATGCAAGAAGAAAGAAAATTTATTATAAAAAGAGAAATAATTTGAATGTTTTGTTTGTGAATTGATGAATTCAGTTGCAGGGAAAGAAATTTCAAAATGTAAAAAAATATTGCCAAAGACTGCAAGGGTATATAAACTTCGGCATTGCCGAAGTTAGCTTCTTTGATATTTTAATTTCAAAACCTATTTAGGAGATTCCAAAATTTACATGATTGAAGGAGCAGTAGAATTAAAAGAAATCATTTTCCTTTCACCCAGCAAACTTTGTCCAACAAAACAAAAATTTTATATCCATAAATTTTCAAATAAATACATGTTGATAGGCAGAGCTTTCCTAAAAGCCAGCAAAACTAGGAAACTATACATTTTATTTCAGAGATATTGAAGAAATAGAACAAGAACATAACATAGAATGTTTGGACCCACCTACAGAGAGGGACCCAGACACAAATTTTAAAAATGAAAAAATAATAATAATTTGAACAACGAAGAAACACAAAAAACTAAAAAAAGTCGGTGCGACAAGGAAAATAATTTCTTTTAATTCTACTGCTCCTTCAATCATGTAAATTTTGGGAGAAGAATTTTTGTTGAAATTCTTGGTAAATTTGGTGGTTTTGTGTTGTTTGGGATTGTTTTGTTTGAGACGGAGTTGTACTATTGGGTACAAAGGGTTTTGTGACGAGTCACATTTTTATTGCAAGTTAAACTACGCCCATGTGGGCCCCCTCTTTGTTACTGCTATTTTTCATATGCTCATGGAGAGCACATTAAATACCTCGATATGGAAACTAACTGTAGTTCTTTTTTAATAGCAAATACTTACGATCGGCGCCTCCCTCTCTCTCTAGCTACCGTCTTGATGCGGCCGCAGCGTCGACGCGTTGCGGAGAGAACAACTTCTCGACAGCGGACGCTGCGCCGCATGCCGACGCCAGAGAGCCCATGAGAAAGTGAAAGTGAGAGAGAGAGAGACGGCGATCATGACGCGTGTCAAAGCACAAGACGCATCGAATATTTTCACCGTTAGGACATAAGTAGGCAGAGCAAGGGTAGGTTTTGACGAATTAGAATTAGGAGAAAATCACTTCGCCAGTAGCCACGAGCGAGTAGTTATCTAGTGCAAAATAACAACAGCCAGTGAAAATCAACAAGAGTAGCCACGAGACCGAAGACGAAGGACAGGGTACCCAAAAGGGATCCTTGAGGATGAACAGATGGGCCCATGGCCTAAGTTCCTTATTTTAGTTTTACTTGAGTGCGGTAGGGACCTAGATTTCAGTAATATGTTTAGGGATTAATTAATTACTAATAAACGCTATAATATGATCATTTAACCCACCCGGCATTACTTCTTCATTCGGCATTGAAAATATGTATACCCTTTCCCTTTCCTTCTCCTTGGCCACTAACCATTTGAGTGGAGCCGAAGGACCAGCGGACTTCGGCAGGATGAGTTATTCTCCTGCAGACGAAGTCAGTCGCTGGTCTCCAGGCTCAGTCACTCAAGGTGAAGAGGCAACGGATCTTGGCCAAGCGGGCTTCGGCGCAGCGTTAGATCAGTCGTTGCAGTTCCTCTTCACCATACCTTTCCCCATACCCACACTAACATTCCCTTTCTCGCTTCCCTTTCCCGTCGAAGAGGCAACGGATATTGGCTAAGCGGGCTTCGCTTGGCAGACGAGATCAGTCGTTGCTACTTCTCTTGGACTCCCCTCCTACTCCTTTCCCTTCCCTTTCCACCCTTCATGTGGTCACAGTCCCCACTCGTATTACTCATCAAGGTCTCCAGATCAAATAAATGTTCCGTAGACTGGACTCTGGGACTGAGAATTACCCCAGCCAGAGCTTCCTTACAGTTTTCACCTTTTTTGGTTTTGCTTTTGGCTTCGATTTGATTTTCTGTTATACTATTCTCGTACAACCCTTCTCTTTGAGATACTTGTTTCAGCTTGCTAACTGTGGTTATATCATATTTAGCTAACGTCATAAATAATCTATCGGGTAATTGTTTGTTTATTACATCTTTAATAGTGTTATTTAAAGCATTTATATAAAGAATAGAGTTATTTGCATTGTTTTCCAGACTTAGTTTTTTTGTGATAATATAGGATTTGTCTTCTAATTCTGTTACGAAGGTTTCCTGTGAAGTTGGTGTTGTAGAGGCGTCGAAGAAGTTCCTTACAGGGGGACTGCGTCTTCAATTCATTGATAAGAAATGGTCTTAGTTCCGGCCAGGTATTGGCTTGTCCAATTTGCGAGAGCCGTTGTGCTTCTCCAGTGAGCTGCATCTCGATTGCGCTGAACAATATGTTATGTTGCCTTATATCATGGATTGGATATAAGTGCATGATGAAATCTATCCTCCTTATGAATGACGTCAGATTCTACGGTGCTCCATCATAGTTTGCCACCTGTCTTAACGAAGATAGTGGTTGATTGAGTGGGCTTCGGTGAGCTCTATGGCCATTTTCGTATTTAGTGGTGCTTTTGTTTTGTTTTGTATGCTTAAAGTTGGCGTTTTTGTTCCACACATTGGAATTTATGGTTGCACACATAACAGTTGATTTTTTTCGCGCACAGTTGGCGTAAATATTTTTCACTGTTGTAAGCTTTTAAGCGGTTCCTGTAAGTTCTTGATGTCGGATCGGAGTTTTATAGTGATTATTCACTAATTCTATGTAATACACGAATAATAATTCTATGTGTCACACGGATAGAATAAAAAGTTTACTTTTACCGATCCTAACGACTGCACCACTCTAATATATTGTCTTTCCAAAAGGAAAACAAAGAAATTGTTTGTTTGAGTTAAAAGCGGGCACTTTATTCGTTGGATGAATACTTAAAACTAAAGTACAAAAATTTCTTATAGTAAGATTTATAGGCTAAATTTGTGAGCCCTTCAGTGGCGTGATCGATATTGATGCAATTTTATTGGCCCGAATTTTAATGCTGAATTAGCGTTCTCACTCTTTTGATTTTTTAGGGAGACAATAATTATTGCAAGTATTCAATTAAACGGATTTGATTGGCCCGAATTTTAATGCTTAATTAGCGTTCTCACGCTTTTGACTTTTAGGGGGCACAATTGTTATTGCAAGTGTCCAATTGTTTATTATTAAAAACGAATGTTTACCTTAAAGTTTGATTTTAGGGGGCGAAAAGTTTATAAGGTTTTGTATATTGAAGTTGGATACATGACTATATATTCTTGATCAGCATGAGAAGCTGAATCGAAATAGCCATGTCCTTCTGTGTATCCGTTCGTCCATCGGTGTGTATGCGTTTTACTTCTTACAGGGTTGTTGCAGCGAAAAAAATTTTAAAATATAAAAATATTATTGCCAAGGACTGCAAGGTTATATAAACTTTGGCTTAGCCAAAGTTAGCTTCTTTAATATTTTTACATTTTATTCGCTCTTTTTTTTTTCGTTTTCTTTTCTTTACATTATATTTTTATGGTAGCATCGCAAAAATCTCCAGATGCCATAAAGGTGCCTATGGGCGAGCTCTCTTTATTATTTGGTTGATTTAAATGTTTTTATTGCTGCTGCTGCTATCGGTTCTGTTGCTATTTCGCCTGCTTCTGTTTCTGGTGCAGCTCTTTTAATTGTTAAATTTTACTCCTTATTCGGCAAGCTTCTAGCCATGGTTGTGACCGGGTCGCAGTTGTTCCCGTTCCCGTTGTTTCCTGACCAGGTGGCCACCTCGGCGTTTCGGCCTGGCCCTGTATTCTTTAATTGTTAGAGGCCTTGGTCCATCCAGTGGACAGTTCTCTAGTGCCTTATGGAGGGTTCTTTTAGTTACTCCATAGCATTGGTTTTGCCTTATTAATGGCAAGGATTTTTTTTCTTCTTTTTATATATTTTGCCATTTATAGGCAGGATCGCCATGTAGTGAAAGGCGGTAGCTTTATGGTCAGCCGATGGTCAAGCTTATAATTGATTCTTTATTAATAAATTCGGGCCTTTTTATAGGTCAAGGTAATGCAGGCAGTGCAATCTTAGCTTATGCACTGTGTAGTCCAACATAACTGGCCGTCTTGCAATGAATATGTTAATGGTCTACACTGCGCATATGGATAAATTGAATATGCCTCTATGGTGTACCGCACCATACAGCGAATGCTTCATCATAAGAACACTACACCATTGCTATAGGTATTTTACAATATCCTGTAAGTTCAAAGGAAGATGTAACATCAGCGGCTGCAAGAGTTCACATCAAAAATCGTTGCACAATCCTTAGAGAAAGATGGTAATAGAAGATAAAGCAGAAGAAGCAGCTACACATACAGTGAAACCTAGTATGAAAAGGTTAGTTAAAGTCGTACCAACCCAAAAAATGGGTCCATAAACTACAATAGTTGAATCGTTCGCGTTTTTGGACGAGGATCGGTTAACATGAAATTGGATTAAGAATCATGCCATTAACTTGAATACGACAGTATGTATATACGACATCGAAAAAAAGGAGGTATTAATGGAAAAAAAATTGGTTACAGTTAAAAGGCTCACTACAATCCCTGATCTGGAATTACCTCTACAATCAATGGATCATGAAACATTAGCGGAAGAGTTTATTCGAGTCGCGAACCTGCCAATAGCAAATTACACAGATGCCAAACCAACAATACTGATCGGGATAAATAATACACACCTGGTCAAGACCATAAGAAGCGTTGATATCTGACCAAAACTAGTGGGTAATTTTTGGTTCAAGAGCAAACCATTCTAATACAAACCCGTTAGTAACGTTAATATTTTATGCGAATTCTTTGGAGGATCAAATGAACAGCGAAATGCTCGATTTGATAGCTGATTATTTCACAACTGAGAATTTTGGAGTACGTCCGTTTATTATGTCTGTAGAGTCCGCTGACATAATTCGAGCTAAAGAAATACTTCGAAAAACAACAGTAGAGTTAGAATTAGAATATGAATTAGAATATGAACCAGGATTGTTATGGTCAAAAGAAACATCAAATCTTCTCAACAGTTACAGTATGGCTTTGAAAAGACTGCAGTTAATAGAGAATAAAATTATTAGATCAAATAGCGTAAACACCATAATGATGCCATTATGGACTTTGTGAATAAAGGATATGCTGTTAAAATGACAAAACTTCAAGCTTGTATAACCAGTTCTATCAACCATGTTTCGCCGTTTTTAATGTCAACACACCAGGAAAGCTATGACTAGTATTTGACGCATCAGCCTCAATCGAAGAAGTGTCGTTGAACTCATTATTACTTAAAGGACCCGATGAAAATCCCCCATTGACTTAAATTTTATTCCAATTTCGCCATAAGCTCTGAATTAAAAAGGGTGCATGAATTAGCTCATTTTGAACTACGAGGCTTGGTTTCAAACTTAAAGTGGGTACAGAACAAATTAAATAAAGAAGAGGAAAATAATTTGCCAGTGAGTATGGATAAGATGGCTATCGATAAGGTATTGGGCATGTATTGATACAACGACATAGACCAATTCAAATTTCACTTAAAGATGAATTGCGTAGACCAAAGCATACTTATGGCTGAAAACTTTCCAACAAAGATGTAGCTTTTTAGCTTGGTCATGTCTATCTATGATCCATTAGGGATGTTAGTTGATCTGACGATTCATGGAGTAAAATTCATTCCGGATGTCTGGCGGTCAGGTATTCACTGGAATGATTTGATCCCAGAAAAATGGTTTATTCGTTTTAAAAATTGACTCTTACAAATCGAAATAGTAAAAAGGTTTAAATTAAACAGATGTTACTCTCGAAATTTTATGTCATCTAAAGCTAACATAGAATTGCATATATTTGTAGATGCTAGTGAACAAGCCTTTGCTGCCATTGCTTATTGGAGAATAATGCTTGATGGAGTTATCGAACCCATTTTCGTTGCGGGAAAAACTAGATGCGCACCAATAAAGATGTTGTCTGTTCCCCGACTAGAACTCCAGGCGGCGGTATTAAGTAACCGACTAAAGACTGATTCTGGTACTGATATTGGAAAGTCATACTGTTAACGTGCAGAAGTATGTATTATGTGGAGAGACACAAAAAACTTACTCCCCTTAATTAACTTACTTCGAAAAAAAAAAAAAAAAAAAAAAAAAAAAAAAAAAAAAAAAAAAAAAAACAAATGAAAATAATTTGCGATGGGTTCCAACAGCTTTAAATGCTGCCGATAAAGCCACAAGAACCAAAGTTAAAATTAAGTACGAACCGGATACAATTGGGACAAGAGGCCCCAAATTTTTATTGAAGGATGAAACTAGCTGGCCAGTACAGGAACAGATCTACGTTGTAAACGTAAATCTTCTGTTGAAAATATTATTAACCTAAACAGATTTTCTAAGACGAACAATGAGATGCAAATTGCATGTTCTCAATTTGACGCGTTCACTCGTTCTTTACTATTTCTTTTGCCCACCCGCGATTCAGTGATACGTGTTTTTGTTTTTGTATTTCATCATTAGTGTATTCTTTTTACTCTTCAGTTGTGAAGGCTTAATCTGCACATTAACTCTTATGGTCAGTACATTTTTATACACATTTTTTGTTTTCTTTAAAATTTTATGTATTCATTTTTTAAATAAAATTAAATTTTTAAATTTTTTATCAAAATGGTTGTGTGCTCTAAAAATAATTGCATAGTTGCCAATTATGCTGTTTACTCAAATGATTATATTCTTTGTTGGCTGTGCGACAATGCGGTTCACGTTAAGTGTGCAGGATACACAGGTTGAATCAAGGAGCTATTGCTAAAGGTAGTGGCTTAAAGTATGGATGTGATGCTTGCCAGAAGGTCGAGAATGAGATGCGGTCATTTATAAGTCGGACTAGAGATAGAGCAGGTTTTAACAAACTCCAAGCGGAGTTTACTGCGAAGGAAACTCAGTTTAGAAGCTTATCGCTTATCCAAAACGTAAAAGGACCAGTCCTTGGGGTGTTTCTGTATCTGTAGATCCGGCAGCGTCTCTTACCGTCTCATGCACCGTCTACTCCCAATCTACACCAATTGAAATCGTTTAAGAGCCCGGGGGTAAATGCGGTTAGTGAGGTATCACCTGAGAATAGTCTCTCAAAAACGGTGCCATTTGTAGTGTTTGCTGATAGTTCAAATAGTATCGAGTGAAGATTGCTGCAGTGAGTGACTTGTCCAACGTTGCTGCTGCAGCTGACGCTTCGGGACCGCGGCCTCTCGTTGGCAAACCACTAAAGAAACATATATTTGTTGCTAGGCTGAACCCTGTTGTCACATCTGATGATGTAATAGCCTATATTCGGAAGAGAGTTAACGTCTCGAATATTGCTGTGGAAGGGTTAAAATTTTCTTATCCTCGGGACATTTCGTCCTTTAAAATTAGTATTTCTGCCTTCGACATCGTAGGTCGAGAAGATTTTTAGCCGAGGTATATAATAGTTAAAGAATATACTGTAAGGAAAAAAAGTCGGCAACCGATACGCCTGCCAACAACAACTAACACCATTCCTAGTTTCGTCCCTTAACCTTTTTTACCAGAGCGTTAGGGGTTTGAAATATAAACTTCCTGATCTCTATGTAGACAATCTTTCCTTTAAATATAACATTCTAGCTTTTACAAAGACGTGGCTAAAACCTGATATTGCTGATGCATCGGTTTTTTCCCCAAACTTTTCTATATTCAGACGTGACCGGATTTCTCGCGTATGCGGTGGCGTTCTGATAGCTGTTGATACTGCTTTATCATCAGAAAAAATTAATTTTTCCAATACACAGGAGATCGAGTTTGTTGGTGTTAAAGTAAGTTTTGAATCTTTTAATGATTATATTACTTGTTCCTATATTCCCCCATCGTCAGACATTATGGTCTATTTAAATCATTTATAGGCAATTCAGTTTGTCTCCTCTTTAGTTTCTAGTCAAGACATGCTCATAGTTTTAGATGATTTTAGTTTACCTACTTTAGCATGGTCACTAACAGATAAACTTACCATGTCGCTGCCCTCTATATCACATGACTTTATTGATGGCCTTCTAGGCTTATCTTTATCCCAAGCCAATCCTGTCTTAAATTTTAATGGAAAATCGTTAGATCTTATTTTTGTATTGGATTATTCTTATTGTGATGTTCCTAGGATCGAACCTTTTGTTCTCCCCGAAGACAAATTTCATCCTCCATTAAATTTGAAAATTGATCTGCCCTTACTATCATCAATACTTCATTCAAATGAGTTACCTCTAACTAGGTGTTTTCGTAAGACTGACTTTGCCAGCCTTAATGAAAACATTACTACTACCGATTGGTCTTATCTGTACAATTGTAGAGATATGAACTCAGCTGTTGGCTTCTTTTATGATACTCTGAATTTACTCTTTGATATTTGTGTGCCTCTTGGTAGACAGGTGCAGCTTTACAAACCTCCTTGGTTCTCTGGAGAGTTAACCAGTTTGAAAATGTGAAGACTCTATATTATAGGAAGTTCCGACAGATCAACGATTATCAGATTACGCTCGAGTCGCTCGGTCAAAATTCATGATTAATACACAATGCTAAATAAAGTCAGCGCTGTAAGCTTCAGTTTTATTCTGACTCTTAACAATTTTATAATTTTAATAATTCTAAACGTAGACCTCTGTGCACCCATCTTTTTTGTTTTTCCAAAATAAAAAAGCGAGCACTGATCAGGCAATTGCCGATATGTTTGCAAGTTTTTTCAAAACAACTTATTCCTCAACGAAATAACGGGCTAGTTCGTATCTTTATCATTTAAAAAAGGCAAAATCTTTATACATACAAAATGTGCGCATTTACTATGCAAATATACATACCAAATTTGGTGTCTCTAGCTGCAATAGTTTTTGAGATAAACGTTTTTATGATTTGCGGGGGCGGAAAGGGGCGTGGCAAAAATTTGAAATAAACTTGATCACTCTACATACTACACGAGCCTACATTCAAAATTAGGTGTCTCTATCTCTTATAGTCTCCGAAAACTAGACGTTCATACGGACGGACGGACGGACGGACAGACGGACATGGCTAGATCGACTCGGCTGTTGATACTGATTAAGAATATATATTCTTTATGGGGTCGGAGAAGCTTCCTTCTGCCTGTTAAATACATTTTGGCGACTTTTGGAACAAAACCGATTTTCTTAAAAACTATAATAGCTAGAGACACCAAATTTGGTATGTATATTTGCTTAATAAATGCGCATATTTTTTAAATGTAAAGACTTTGACACGCCACTTTTCGCCTCTGGTATTTGGAAAATCTTGATCTTGGCACACTTGAATTTGAAACTAATGCCCAGCAAATTAAAATTTGATCAAAATCAGACTAAAAATAACTAAGTTATGCACATAAACGTTTTTCCATAAGGCCGGAGTTGGCCGTTGGCTGGTGGGGGCGCTAGGGTGCTCTTATGCTTAAGTGAGCGAGATACTAAGATATGCTTGTAAAAAGTGTATTTGTTTTACTGGTGTATGGTATACCTAAGTCGGCGAGACGACTTACTTACTTCATTATGGTTAACTATTTCACTTTGCACTAAAGGAATTTCTTGTATTTGTTGTTCTTGTCCATTGTGTATAGCTTCAATATTTAAACTTTGTGATGCAATTTGTTCTTGCAACTGCGAAATAATTCTTTGCATACTTTCCAATATACAGACACCATCAAAGCACTTTCACATATTATATAAGTTAAAATGAAGAATGTTAACGTCAAGAATGTCTCGATCACGCGTTACTTTAACGCCCGAAAGTTTGACCGATGCAAAAATAGAACATTTAGCACGAATTGATTTTAAACTTATTTATTATTGAGTATAGATCATGAAGGTGGTTCTTATTGTTAGATATAACAAATTATAAAGATTATCAATATATATTAAGCCCCAAGGCTTATAAAGCGTCGTTTTGTGCTAATTATCGAATGTTTATTTTAACGTATCGTTCCTGTGCAAGTTTCTTCTATCAGAATTCTCGTCTCGGTTCTTAGAGCTGGTCTCTGCCTCGATAAGTCGGGGTTGCATTCAGGTCGATATATACCAAGTCTAAAGAGAAAACGATCAGGGCTACCTAAATTCAGGGGTTGGCTACAACATACCGCCCCTACAACTACGTGCTACATACACTGCAGTGCTTCAGAATAATGTTTTTCGCGAAAAAAAAAAAAACAGCATCGAAGCAGAAAACGAAATGACGTTCCAGATGTTAATCACGCGTGAATGAAGACCAAATAGCTGAGTTAGAGTTAGGTAAAGTTAAAGGCAGATATGTTCAGTCTCCGCATTTTCAATCGCCAGAGTATCAAAGTCTAGTACAAGGTGTGGAATCTAATCAAAAATTTGATGTTAAATGGATATAACTATAAGAGATGTCTCATTGGATAATAAGCTTAGCTAATTCTGTTCGTTTAAAAATAAATTTTTTATTTGGAATGTTTAACTAAATGATTTTCTTTAGCTTCGTTTACCTGGTTGGGGTACCCACGCACAGGGTCCACTCACTCTTTTACTATTATTTTTTTTATACCCTTGAAAAAAGTGTATATTAATTTTGGTCAGAAGTGTGCAACACGTGGAACGAAGCATCTCAGACCATATAAAGTATATATATTCTTGATCAGCACGACGAGACGAGTTCAAATAGCCATGTCCGTCCGTCCGTCCGTCTGGATCAACGCGAACTCCTCCGATACCGTAAGAGCTACAGAGCTGAAATTTTGCACGTAGGCTTGTATATACTGCAGGCGTTGTATATCTCGGATCGGACCACTATATCATATAGCGCCCATACAAACGTCAAAGTCACGAACAGTGACTTTCTCAATAACTTCATTAATTTTATAGCTATTGTCGTGAAATTTAATATAAGTTAGTTTATTGTAGCTATAAACGACTGTGCCAAATTTGGTCAAGATCGAGTGACTATATCATATAGCTCCCATACAAACGGCAAAGTCACGAACAGTAACTTTATCAATAACTTCATTAATTTTATAGCTATTGTCATAAAAGTTGGTATTTGTCAGTTTTGTGTTCTTATTAAATTTGATCAAGATCGGGTGACTATATCATAGATCTCCCATACGAACGATCGGTCTAAAACAGTGACTTTTGTCATAAAGTTCGTTATATCCTATGCTAAGATTGAAGGCCGTTCTTTCGCAAACATTAGGCTTTTTGGATAAAACGTTTTTACACTTTGATATCTATGGGTAAGAAAAGAATTACCAAAACAGTTGCAAGGGTATACAAACTTCGACGCGGTTGAAGCTAACCCCGGCCCTCTGGTTTTATTTTCAATTTGCTGGCCTACTCAGAGATTCTATTTTTGGGTATCGGCTTAGTCATGTTCTCTTCCATCTGATTACAACATCTTGTCTATTTTTACACCCTTGCAGAGGGTATTATATAACCCCGCAGATGTTTTTATCACACAGAAGAAGACGCTTCCGACGAAAGTATATATGTATATTATTGATCAGCATGAGAAGCTAAGTCGATATACCGTCTATCCATGGTGTATGTGCGGTGGGTGGAATAGTGCGTTGAGGAAAAATTACTGAAAAAAAACAAGGGGTTATTACAAAGTTACAGATATCGTTGTCTCGACGGTTGTTAATCGAGGTCCATCAAAGAGCCTTTTAACTATTAAAGTCCCCCGGAATACTTTCACTCGTTGCAAATCGGACGTGTTTTTTTTTGCGCTTATTTAATTTTATTTTCTCGCTATTAAAAATTTTCTATAACTTATAAACTCACTCATATTTTATCATCTGAATTTTATTTTTATTTCGTGATTGCACTCACTCGTTTTTGTGTTTTTGGCAAAATAAATCTTGAACAATGTCAATATAAATTAAACTTACAACAAAACTTGCAATAGCGGTGTTGTTGTTTTATTTATCTTTGTTGCTTTTGTATCTTATATTTTACCGTTGCAGCTAACTCTCGCGCTCTCTCTAGTACAAATTGTTGTTGCATGTTCTCAATTTGACGCGTTCTCTCGTGTTTTACTATTTCTTTTGCCTACCCGCGATGCAGTGATTTTTGTTTTTGTATTTTCTCATTAGTGTATTCTTTTTACTCTTCAGTTGTGAAGGCTTAATCTGCATATTAACCCTTATGGTCAGTACATTTTTATACACATTTTTTGTTTTCTTTAAAATTTTATGTATTCATTTTTTAAATAAAATTAAATTTTTAAATTTTTTATCAAAATGGTTGTGTGCTCTAAAAATAATTGCATAGTTGCCAATTATGCTGTTTACTCAAATGATTATATTCTTTGTTGGCTGTGCGACAATGCGGTTCACGTTAAGTGTGCAGGATACACAGGTTGAATCAAGGAGCTATTGCTAAAGGTAGTGGCTTAAAGTATGGATGTGATGCTTGCCAGAAGGTCGAGAATGAGATGCGGTCATTTATAAGGCGGGACTAGAGATAGAGCAGGTTTTAACAAACTCCAAGCGGAGCTTACTGCGAAGGAAACTCAGTTTAGAAGCTTATCGCTTATCCAAAACGTAAAAGGACCAGTCCTTGGGGTGTTTCTGTATCTGTAGATCCGGCAGCGTCTCTTACCGTCTCATGCACCGTCTACTCCCAATCTACACCAATTGAAATCGTTTAAGAGCCCGGGGGTAAATGCGGTTAGTGAGGTATCACCTGAGAATAGTCTCTCAAAAACGGTGCCATTTGTAGTGTTTGCTGATAGTTCAAATAGTATCGAGTGAAGATTGCTGCAGTGAGTGACTTGTCCAACGTTGCTGCTGCAGCTGACGCTTCGGGACCGCGGCCTCTCGTTGGCATACCACCAAAGAAACATATATTTGTTGCTAGGCTGAACCCTGTTGTCACATCTTAACATCTCGAATATTGCTGTGGAAGGATTAAAATTTTCTTATCCTCGGGACATTTCGTCCCTTAAAATTAGTGTTTCTGCCTTCGACATCATAGGTCGAAAAGATTTTTAGCCGAAGAATATAATAGTTAAAGAATGTACTGTAAGGAAGAAAAATCGGCAACCGATACACCTGCCAACAACAACTAACCCCATTCCTAGTTTCGTCCCTTAACCTTTTTTACCAGAACGTTAGAGGTTTAAAATATAAACTTTCTGATCTCTATGTAGACAGTCTTTCCTTTAAATATAACATTCTAGCTTTTACAAAGACGTGGCTAAAACCTGATATTGCTGATGCATCGGTTTTTTCCCCAAACTTTTCTATATTCAGACGTGACCGGATTTCTCGCGTAGGCGGTGGCGTTCTGATAGCTGTTGATGCTGCTTTATCATCAGAAAAAATTAATTTTTCCAATACACAAGAGATCGAGTTTGTTGGTGTTAAAGTAAATTTTGAATCTTTTAATGATTATATTACTTGTTCCTATATTCCCCCATCGTCAGACATTATGGTCTATTTAAATCATTTATAGGCAATTCAGTTTGTCTCCTCTTTAGTTTCTAGTCAAGACATGCTCATAGTTTTAGATAATTTTAATTTACCTACTTTAGCATGGTCACTAACAGATAAACTTACCATGTCGCTGCCCTCTATATCACATGACTTTATTGATGGCCTTCTAGGCTTATCTTTATCCCAAGCCAATCCTGTCTTAAATTTTAATGGAAAATCGTTAGATCTTATTTTTGTATTGGATTATTCTTATTGTGATGTTCCTAGGATCGAACCTTTTGTTCTCCACGAAGACAAATTTCATCCTCCATTGAATTTGAAAATTGATCTGCCCTTACTATCATCAATACTTCATTCAAATGAGTTACCTCTAACTAGGTGTTTTCGTAAGACTGACTTTGCCAGCCTTAATGAAAACATTACTACTACCGATTGGTCTTATCTGTACAATTGTAGAGATATGAACTCAGCTGTTGGCTTCTTTTATGATACTCTGAATTTACTCTTTGATATTTGTGTGCCTCTTGGTAGACAGGTGCAGCTTTACAAACCTCCTTGGTTCTCTGCAGAGTTAACCAGTTTGAAAAATGTGAAGACTCTATATTATAGGAAGTTCCGACAGATAAACGATCATCAGATTACGCTCGAGTCGCTCGGTCAAAATTCATGATTAATACACAATGCTAAATAAAGTCAGCGCTGTAAGCTTCAGTTTTATTCTGACTCTTAACAATTTTATAATTTTAATAATTCTAATCGTAGACCTCTGTGCACCCATCTGTTTTGTTTTTCCAAAATAAAAAAGCGAGCACTGATCAGGCAATTGCCGATATGTTTGCAAGTTTTTTCAAAACAACTTATTCCTCAACGGAATATCGAGCAAGTCCGTATCTTTATCATTTAAAAAATTCTAATTGTATTTTTAATCCAGTGATTGATGAAAGTTCTCTTCTTAGCGAACTTAAACTATTTAAACCTGTTTATTCTCAAGGGCCAAATAGTCTACCTGGATGTGTACTCTAGTTCTGTGCAAATTCATTATGTAAACCCATCTTCCTCTTTTCTATCTATTTGAGTTGTATATCATTCCTCTGCATAAAAATGGCAAAAAGTCCGAAACCTCTAACTATATGGGTATTTCAAAATTGTCCGCTACTCCGAAAGTTTTTGAGAAAATTATAACTTCGCAATTGAAATATTTTTGCAGCTTTAATTTTTCGCCATCCCACTATGGGCTCTTGAAACGAAGATCTACAACCACTAACCCTTTAGAATTTACGTCTATAATTATCAAGGGGTTCAAAAATGCTAATCGAACTTATGTCATATACATTGACTTCAGTAAAGCCTTTGATTTTGTTAAACATACATTATTCTTTTTCAAACTGAACGATATTGGGTTCCTACCCCTTTTCCTTTCTTGGGTTCTAGAATACTTTACAAACAGAAAACAGAAGGTACTTTTTAAGTCTTCTTTTTTCAATTCCATTCCTGTGACATCTGGTGCACCTGAAGGTAGTCGTTTTTGCGCTCTGCTTTTCACTTTACTCATTAACGATATTCCATCAGTCATTATTCAATCGCGTGTGCTTATGTATGCTGACGATGTCAAGAATTGTCATACTTATAAGGAAACAGATTCATTTAGTCGGCTACAAGCTGATCTTAAAAATTTTCAATCCTGGTGCCAGTTTAATCTTTTATATCATAACACTACTAAATGACGTTTTATCGTTACTCTCTTCAACTGGTTACTTATTTTCTAAACAATACTCCTTTGGAACGCCTAAATAATTTAACCGTACTTATGGACCATAAGTTAAATTTTAACACCCATATTTCCACCACAGTCGCAAAGGCCATGAGTGTTCTTGGTTACATTAAAAGATGGTCAAAAGAATTTGACGACCCCTATACCACTAAAGTTTTTTTTACTCCGCTTGTCCGCTTGCACCAGAGTAGAGTTGAATCCGTTCAATTTTCCTTCGTATTCTAGTAGACTTCTTTTAATTAACCTTCCTTCCTTAATTAACCGTAGAATTATGCTTGAGGTTATTTTTATGCACAAGCTCCTTACAGACGGAGTAGCCATCGTATTATACCATTAACCCTTAGTCGTTGTTTTTCTAACTATGCCATGAAAGATCTTTTTTAGGGTCCTCAGCTCTGATTACAACCTTTTATTCTCTGTAATCTGCTCAGAGTCTTCTATTAATATACCTAAAACATCAATCCTTTCCTATTTAGATCATAGATAGCTAAAGTATTATTTGTTTGTCTATTTTTTTCTATTTGTATTTGTCCACGCGATTCATGCCGTGCGTTATACGGCTGCACACCTGACCGATCGAGGGGTGAGTCGAATATATCTTTGAGATTGCGGATGGTAAAAGCTTTGTTAGCTTTGTTGCAACGCTGCTGGACGTATGTATCGACGGCGTCCGCAACTCTGCCATTCTTGCAAACTGGTTATTTGACCAATTGACGGAATGTTCGCTAACCAATGAAAGCATTAGTGAAATTAAAAAAAAATTTAAAAGCTTTGAAATATACACATTTTAGGATTTTCAAAAGAGCAGCTGAAATATGCGCACATTTCGAATAAAACATTCACAGTAGTTATCAATGAGATTAAAATTTGGATTGGAAAATAAAGAAGATATGGACAGTCTTGGATTGGGTAGACCGAAGCTAAATTATGATGAAGCAGGGAAGCAAAAAAAACTAGCTGCCGATGTTTCAATGAACATTAAGAACTACACCAAACTTTTGGCACCCAGAAAATCAAATCAAAGTCACATTACATT
Source organism: Drosophila equinoxialis (assembly GCA_018150345.1). Lineage (NCBI taxonomy): Eukaryota > Metazoa > Arthropoda > Insecta > Diptera > Drosophilidae > Drosophila > Drosophila equinoxialis. Next base: position 603,176 of record JAECWI010000729.1, read on the forward strand.
TAGCAGTTCGGAATGCAAGGCTACTGAAGCTAAAAGAAAGCTTGGTTTTGCAGAACCAAAACCTTTAACACCAAATTATGCTTTGGAAATTTTGCTGGAAAACTCGATAACCAATCGGTTATAGAATAAAATTCGTAAAATAAGTAAACGGCATAATTGTGACATATATTCAAGCTACCAAAATGTTTACGGGAATAACTGTTACAGAAACTATTGCAAAAGTTATCTTGCAAGATTTGTTAAATCACACTGCTAGCCGCATCGTTTTGTTACAGTAGAAGTTATTTGCTAACTTAGTTTAAAATTAATTGCGAGTTACGTATACGATGCATCAACTCGACAAAGTGGGATTTGAAACGAACAAATCTGATACTGTTGATGAATCTTTATTTGTTACTACCGTGAAGCAGTTTTAATTTAGCAGTCAATTTTAGAACTCGGCTTGTTACTTGAGAGTCTGAATACTATTCTAATAGCTATTAACTGGGAACTTGAAATCGACGCCTTGAAATTTAAAAATTTCTTAGTTGAAACTAGGATATCATGAATAATTTAACATGTATGATCTAATACATGTTAAATTATTCATGACATCCTATGTCACCAACTCTCCATAAGATTTTAGTTCATGGATCACAAATAATAACTGCACCAGTAATGCTGATGGGCTGTCTTAGAGAAAACGAGACTGAAGCGGAAAAAAACATTAAAAAACCCCCTTCCACGAAATGTCATTGAACTTTTAGAAACACCACATTATAATTTTCCAATAAATGTTCAGCCTTTAAGTAACGATTCCAGTTTTGATGACGACTCGGACTAGAAATAGATGATATAAATCCATATGCGTTTAAATTAGATGTGGAAAATAACTAAGTTATGGTTTTTTTTTTTTAAATTGTTAGTAATAAGACCTGTTTTTAAGTAAGAATTTAATCATAATAAATATTAAATTTTTATCACTAATACATAAAAAATATTAAAATTGTACTTTATTTACAGTTCTCATACTTTTCTTTGTGATCACGTATACTACGCATTGTTGCCTTATATGGTCTATTAAGGTAGGCGTGGTGAAATGAACTTTAAATTTTGTATAAATATTTAGAGTGCTATTCTTATCGAATATACCAAGTTTTAGATTAATATATACGTTATTCGACTTTATGCCACTTATTTGGCAATTCCGCCTAGTGTGCAGTGGCGTTGACGCTGGCGTAGTATTTAGTTGTGGAAAGTTCTCAGGTGGAGCCTTTACACGAGGTTGAGTCCGGCCCAAAAGTGAGCTCCTCACCCAGGCAGAAGTCCAAAGAGAGATGAGTGGGGAAGCCAAATTCATTTGCCCATTTCCCATCTACATCTTTAAGTCACGCATTTAATTTTCACTCATAAGGCTGGAGCAACAAACTGTATTTGTAGACCAACAGTTTATCTGTTGGCACCTCATTCTATTAGACAAATACTTTGGGCGTCAATTGCGGTCCACTGTGACGCAGAGCATAATAAGGTTGAATAAGGTTTACCTCGTGAACGCATATAATTTTATAATATTATGGGGGTACCAAATATCAATTTAGCCAGCAACCTTGTCCAGTCACAGACACAACAGATTCCACGATACACAGTTCCTCGGAGGCCGATTGATGCAAACAAAACTGGGAGCTCCAACAAAAACGACCGTGAAGTTGTAAGAGAAAACACACTCTTCTTGATGTTGTTGTAAAAAGGTATCATCGTAATAAGTTTGGTGACTTGATAAAAGTTGGCAGTTTCTACTTCTATAGTTACAGTTTTGAAGATGGTTGACTTTTGTCTTTGAGCAAAATACTCTCGACGATATGGACGTTTTCATACCCTTGGAGTCCTTGACAATAATATTTTTACATTTGAAATTTCTTTCCCTTCAACACAATTTATCAATACACAAATAAAACATTCAAATTATTTCTGTTTTTACTACAAATTTTCTTTTTCTTCCATCATTCCCTAAGCAAAGCACAACACGCATACACATACAGTTCGTGTAGCCCTGCGTCTGTGTGTGTGTATGCATGTGCTCTGTTTGATTTGCTGATGACGTAGTTGGCAGCAAGCAGCGCTGCCGGCAGCGCTTGAACCGATTTGTATTGACTGTAATTTGTGTTCTATTTATCCGATCATATTCAAATTTTGGGATCTGAGATTTTATATCAAATTCTATTATATTGGTAAATTTCATGGAGTTACTCCAGTTTTTGCAAAAATGTTTGTTTCAGAGCTATATGATATAGTACGATCCTAAAAACTTTCATACTTTATCTCACCCGGGTATTAAAAAGCCCCCAAAAAATTTCATCGCAATAGCTATTAAGATGGCTGAGTAAAAACGCATAAGCACCGACGGTTAGACGGACATGTCTACATCGACTCAGCTTCTCTTGCTGATCAAGAATATATATACTTTATGGGGTCGGAAACGTCTCCTTCTGTGCGTTATAAACATCTGACCAATTTTTTTAGTACCCTCTGCAAGGCTATAAAAAATAAGAGGTAACACCAGAAAAAGAAAAGGTTTATGCTCAATGGAAAAAAATACAATTGGTATATATTGATATACGACGGTACGGAATTAGTGCTTGGAAGTTCTACGCAGCAAGTGCAATTACAAGCAGGACTCAAAAATATAATACGATACGATAACAACAAAAACAACAACAGATTTAACAGATAAGCCCCAATCACTATCATCAGCAATGCTGCAAAAACCACCTCACCTATAACGGCTGGTATAGGGCCCAATGCAGAAAATATTAAAAGGTCTACCAAAAACAACAACAAGCATATAACACAATAATTGTGTTTAATAAATAATAAAACTAATTTAAATTGGTTTAAAAATTACACAGTTCACTATTGGCGTTTTCGACAAATCTAAACGATTACATATTAGTACGGAGTCCTATACACCAAGAAGCCTCAAAACAAAAGCATATCCAACGAAAGGGCCAAGTGGAGATTCAGACGTGCAGAAAATGATCAGCGATCTAAAAAATATGAATCGAATCGCAAAAAATAATTTTACCTATGTTTTTTGTTTAAATAACAACCAAAAGAGAGAAGCGAAAAGACCATGAATTGAAGAATAAAGAACACACGGTACATAAGCTTACTCCAAATTATAGAAGTACTGCAACGGTTTAACAAAGGCTTTAATCTTGTATAGAAATCAATAGCGTTGGCAGCAGTTTAAGTCTTCTTGCTTACACGACTCATCAATTGCGCAGATTCATCTTTCTCAAATATAGCCATTAACATCAGTACGGAAAACAGTGGAATCGACATCAGCGACATTGACTAAGACAGAAGCAGTCGAGATGGACAGTTCCGATAAACACGTCCAACGATAAAGCACTTAAGAGGCAAAATTAGAAGCCACGTTGTCAACGGTGACTAAAACATTGTTAGCAGCGGCAACGATGAAGTTTTCAATAGCGGCGAGGACTGGCGTGCCAACAGCAGCACCAGCAACTGTGTCACCGACCGATTGCACGGACCAGCACCGTCAACTCGTAAACAACCACAAGAACATAAACAACTAAGACTATGCCAACAAACCCAGACCCAACCTCAGCAATAAACTAAATACCTTCTATGCAAACTATAATTGATAGATAATAAATAAATAATTGGCTAGATCACCGCTGCTGTTACTGGTTTCTATCTTTTTTGTAACGCCTCTTATCTGTGATACTGAAAATCAGATAAGGGTTTCGGGTTGTGGTTAAACGGACACAAGCACAAAAAATATTGGTTGCGTTGGTCGAGAAAGGATTAGCGGTTGAGTCAGTTGTAAATATCACCAACCGTTCTTTGAAATTAAGCTCCAACCCCATGCATGTCATGCAGGTCAACGCCAAATGTAGTACACTCCATCTATAACCACTTCAGTGCAAAAATTACCAAGTATATTTCCAGCTGTGGTGAACCACCTTATAATACCTTATAATACTGATGGCGTGTTCTGAATCATAGGGAGGACATTATAAATGTGACGAATACAATACTTTGTTATAAAATGCTTACATTATCATTTCAAACATCCTTCTTCCTATATAGGCTGCATTCTTTTGCTTGGTGGTTCATCTAACCACAGCATGCCCATCTTTGCGGACGGGCTTGTTGCAGTCCTTTGCGATGTGCCCAATGCTACTACACTCGTAGCACTTCGCAGTACTTTTATTCTTCCGTTTTCCCATCATTTCGTTTAATTGTCTGGTTTCTATTGACTGTCAATTCAATCTTTAAAATGCGCACAATATTTCTTCCTTCTGTAGTTCTGTAGTTTTGCCATGTGGCGTTGATTGACCCTCAATAGCGTAGACCACAAACTCGTTGTGCTCCAACTTTAGGAGGTTGGACAGCATCCGTTTCTTAGTGTATAAAATTTACAATTGGTTCTTCCAGCTTCTGACGACTCGACATTTTGGACTCTTCGATGGAAACCATATTCTCCATGTGCTTCATCAAATCGTCTACGGGTCCAATAATGTATTTCGCATTTGAATACAAAAATTCCAAAAGCTTTACCCTTAAGCGTGTGTGAGCAATATATTCGGACGAGTTTTATAGGCAATACGTACACTTTCTAGCTGAGCTAGCCATATCTTCGCGGAGTTTTTGCCGTCTTGCAGGGAAAATCTCTTTTGAAACATCAAATGAAATCGTACAAAGCACTTTTTTTATCTGCAATTCCGCCATTTTGGTTTAAAGTTTTCCAATTGCCGTTCCTTCTGGTGTATTACTAGTTTCAGTGCCCCATCTCTATCGTTGCATCCAAATAACGAGCAAAGGATAAAAAAAACACTTTATCTCACTTCTGAACTTTAGTAGTATCACTTTTAATCTGAATTCTCTTCTATGTCGCCACGGTGTGGCCGAATTTGTTTTGTTTTTAATACTAGCTTATGGTTTATATTGCATGTTACTTATTACTACCCAACTTATCCACATACTACTCTGCATTAAACATACACTACAATCATTTCATACTATGAGGTAATATGATACAATGAGAAAACTTTAAGTCACCAATAGATATACATAAAAAATACGTGTGCGTCTAAAGTCGGAAAAGGTTTGACCAGACCCATAAATATTAATGCCTTCGAAAATAATCATGAGTTTTTACGATTAATAAGTCAACTTATTTGCTGCGATTAATTGGTCTTTCTTAAAACGATGCGATTACGAAAAAATAAATGATACACTCTATAGCGAGTGAAACACGTCTGACTTTGGTGAGCTCTCCATAAAAACTGAACCGCTCTCATTCTTTTTATTTAATTCTCTTTGTTGTTTTCTAACAAGTGAGACAGCACACTTTTCGTACTGTACCACTGCATATAACTTAAAACTAATTTGTAACAAAGAAAAGAGTAAGATATACTTAAGGCTAAATATATTGAACTGAAGGAAAAAGTAAGATATATTTAATACTATTACATATTGCTACAGCTCTCTAAAAATTGAAGATATGGAACGGGGCACGCTCTTGGTTCGCTATCAGCTCCAATATCAAATATGAAAGCGATAACAAAAAAAAACAAAAACATCCACGTAGAACTCATCTGCGCCAACACACTTTAATATTCTTATTCATGCCCTATGAATTTTAGAGCAATTTATTATTTCTAACTACGTTATACTTACCTTCTGCTTTCTTGTATTGTAGGATGTAATTCGAGATGGGTTTGGAATCTTGTTCACTTTTAATACCACTACCCAACAAAACTAAGCCCTGGTCATTTGGTAACCAGGCTAGTGTAACAGAGCGACTACCCAGGTCCAAAACATGTAAGTTGACTGGAAATTTCGGAGGTTCTTGCACTTGCAGGCTTATGACTGCTCTGTCAATGCCGTATGAATTTTTAGCCATGCAGGAGTATTCCCCGCTGTCAGTAAGTATTGTTTGCAAAATACTAAATTCAGACACTACTCCATTAGCTAATGGAGATTTTTTTATATAGTATCGAATGTCATGAGTTGGATCAATTGGATTTGATTTTGCGCTCCAAAAAATCTCCAATGGTCGGTCGCCATAAGCTTCACAACGAATCGTTATACGTTCTCCTCGACGACTTATTAATTGTTTTGATTCCATGCTAACTGAGGGACCAACTGAAAAAATCAATTATTTAAAAATCATTTAAAAAATAAACTAAATTTTCTAACCATGCACTGTTAGCTTAATAAGTGTACTGAGTCCGGCACCAATGCCATTGAAAGCCTGGCACAAATAATTGTTTTCATGTTCGCGTGCAACTTTAGTGATTAAAAGTGATCCATTGTTACATACTTCAATAAAAGAATGGGAATCTGCGTGTTGAACTCCAAACTTTAATTCTTGATAATCGCCGGAATCACCTGAAAATACATGTACTTATTCTCTTAATATTTTGTTCCTTTAGATGAATTTAAATTTGTTAATTCCTATTTATTAAAAAATACTAAAGAAGCTTGTTTCGACTGTGTTGTTATTTGTTATCGTTCGGCAATTTTACATACCCTTGCAGTCTATGGCTATAATGTTTCTAGAGTTCTTAACTCTTTTTCTGTAACTTAATTCATCAATGCACAGACAAAACCTTCCAAATATTATTTTCATTTATTTTTTCTTGACACGTTATTATTATGGCAGAAATAACAAAAATAAAAACAATATTAACAACAATAACAACAACAAAAATAATAAAAGTGGGAAGACGAGACAAGAATCGTGGAAGGGGCCGAGGTAACTCCAACCAAGGTTATATTAAAAACAATGTGAGAGTGACGCAAAATACGTCGGAAAACTCTGAGAACGCTTAAGGGTTCGAATGTTCTCTTAATTATCTTTGGTCTTAGCACATTTATTTGCTTCATTAATCATTTAACTATATAGAAAGTCTGATGATTTTGTTCCAAATATATTATTTTGGTGTTTTAAATGAAAGACACAAGCCGGTCTTTTCGGTTTAACTTTGGTTTATTGTATAATTCTTAATTCTATAACAATTGTTAACTATAGCTAAGACCGCGTAGCTGCGCTGCCAGTGGCACCTGCAGAGGAGCGGAATGCTTATGTACAAATATATGTTTGTGTTTAAATGCATAATTGTTTACATAAAAGAATGTATGTACATATGCCGCCGCAGCGGGAGAGTGAGGATGATTTATTTTGCATATTGGGCCAGAGCGGCCGCGCATGTTATATTTGCCGACTCAGCAATGTCGAGCACCTTGCACTCATGGGTGGTCATGTTACTTAAAAAGGTAATGCACTTGAATGTTGTGTAAGTTAACAGACAATTCAACGAACCGGCTTCGCACTAACTCTTAGAACAATCTGTGCAGCTGCAACGTCGATGTGACGAATTCCATATAAGCATTAATATGCTGACACAGCGTCTGAACAAGAGCCCATAGCATGACCATACGCCTTACATATTTACTTCTTATGTATTTAGCTTTAGATTCATATTCCCATTTATGTACTTAGGTTTAGTTCTCTTTTATTTTCTTCAACATATTCAGTTTTTGTATAACCCTTTAACAATAAAGAAGCATAACTCCGGCACTTAGCCGTAACACAATTGATAATCTCTAATATATTGCTGATCCACAAGGACGGTGATTCAGATACTTAATCGTATCTCATCCTAATCAACATAAATCAATCCATAAGCTGGATCCCACCAACGGCAACCCCTAACAGGAACCAGTGGACGTATACTATATCTTAACTTGTACACAAATATTGTAACAAAGTGCTACAATATGTTTATAATATTTTTAATGTGATATTTCAGAACATGCTACATCCCTCTCCCATAAAAAAAATAACGTAATTTAATGGAGTTATTTTCTTATCTTATTATATAAAAACTTATTATTTTTTTTTTTTTTTTTTTTGATACTTTAATCGTTTGATTGTTTGATCGTTGAATGATCGTTTAATATAGTGTCATTAAATGTGAAAATTTGTTTTTTTTTTTGCGTTTTTTAATATGTTAGCTGATTAAAATTTTTAACCTATCTATGCCCTATTTGTTTCTTATTCTTTTTTCCATTTCTTGGTATATGGGTATGGTATATGGGCCTAAATACTTACAATTAGATTCTAACTTATGGCCCGTATAATTTTTATTATTCCTGTTGTAACCTCTGTTGTTTTCTCTGTAGCTATTGTTTCGATTTTGCTGGTAATTTTGACCGTTATTGTAATTATTATAATTATTGTGATAACCACGACCATTTCCTCTACCACGATAATTATAGTTGTTACTATAGCTACCGCGGCTTCTTTGGGCAAACAATATAGAGTTGCAATTTCCAGTCATTTCAGTACTCTGTTCTAGGTATGTACTTCGTGATGGCTTCATTCATTGGTTTGAAGTTTCGAGCCTCTATTATTGTCTTTAGTTTACCATGTTCACACTTTTTCACCATTGTTTTAATGGCTTCTTTCGTAATAAATTTAGGAAAAAAATAAAAAAAAAAAAAAAAAAAAAATAAAAAAAAAAAAAAAAAAAAACCTCCCCCCTCTCTAAAAAAAAAAATTCCCCCCCCCCAAAAAAAAAAAATAAAAAAAAAAAAAATTTACACCAAAAAAAAAAAATAAAAAAAAAAAAAAAAAAAAAAAAAAAAAAAAAAAAAAAAAAAAAAAAAAAAAAAAGGGGGGGGGGGAAAATTTCAGCATGTTCTGCTGACCTTCATCAATATACGAAGCTTCCAAAACCTGCACAGTGGTAGATTTAAAGAAAAAAGCGGCGTAAAATAAAAAAAAAAATTTTAGCATTGCTATTAAACTAATATTATTTTCACTAAATAAGTGTTTTATCTATTTGAAAGTAACAAAATTTTAATTATTCGCGCAGCCCCGGCCCGTGGCAAGTGGCTTTTGTGTTGATTTTGCTCAAAAGTTCGCTTAATAAAAAAGCTAGAGGTAATGCGAATAGTCAAGGGCACAATACAGCAATGCTTTTTTATGCAGCTACCATATGCGCCAAAAAATCAAAATGTAATGAATGTACTAACTGTATTGATTGTTCTTTAAAAGAAAATATTGTCAATGTCAAGATGAAAATCAATTGAAATCAAAAACCAGTTCCGATGACTGCAGATGAAGCATTAGCATTCCACTTGAAAATTCTTTCTCCAAAAAGCAGTATAGCGCCATTTGAACTATAAACCAGAAGCATGGTTGCGACATATTCCCATGCTACGACAGCGTTTTTTAATCTAAATCTGAATGTAGACCCGTCGGAATACAACAGAAACTTCAGCACAAGTTTCGTTACAAAATATGCTGCAAAAAGAATAATTATTTTTCAAAAAGAAGTTTTTGCTCAATTTAAAAGCATAACCGATGTGAAGTTAATCGTCACCAAAAACTCGTTTTGTAGAGCACTGAAAATCGAATTCATTAAGGAGAGCAAAGAACATATTTTAGCAGAAAACAATAGATTGAAGGACTAAATTGAAAACTTGAAAACGTACTTATTTAAAAAATGGTCTGGGAGAACTGTCTCTGTTTCGTTTGATCTAAATATGACATTTATCGATGAAAAAGTTTTAAATGCTTTAACAGGAACGAACTCGACCCAATCATGTCCAATATGTGATGTTACTCCTAAAACCATTTTGATGACCACGGATACAAATGCTGAAGTATTTAAGCCAAAGCCTTTTGCTCTGCAATGTGGTGTAAGCCCATTACACGCATGGATAAGGTTTCTTGAATTTGCTCTGCATATTTCGTATCGGATAGCAATAAATAAGTGGGAAATCAGATAAGGCTTTTATGGCATCTCGAAAAAGAAAATATTCAAGAAAACCTATAAAAAAAAAATGGGACTACACGTAGATAGACCAAAACAAAACGAAAGCGACAATACAAATAATGGGAATACTGCTAGAAGGGCTTTTTCAAATGTTCACTTAATGTCATCTATTTTGAACTTTGATGAGGATATTCTTGAATGCTTTGGGACACTTTTGATTGCAATCTCCTGTGAATATGAAATATGTCCACAAAAGTTCCAGAATTTCTGTACGAAAGCTTCAGACTTATACATGGCAAAATATCCCTGGTATCCAATATAGCCGACGGTTCACAAAATATTGGTTCATGGATCCCAAATTATTACTGCTTCTTTAGTTCCAGATTGGATGCTTAGGAGAAAATGCTTCGGAGAGCCGAAACAGGTTATACAAACGGGATAGACTGTCGCATTCTCGAAAAAATACTCGCATTAATAATTTAGTAGATGTGTTTCACCGAGCATTTGATTCATCAGATCCCGTACTTTTAAGTAAATATTTTTTGGATAAAAACAACAACCACAGTTATAAAAAATTGGCGTCACAAGTACTCGAACTTCTCGCTAAACTCAATGTGAAAACTGACGACGAAAATCTCGCCTTAGTAGATATCGCATATGAATCAGATTCAGATTCGGATTATAAACCCTTAGATGCATATTCATATGAGCTCGAAGCAGAAGAATATTAAATAAAAGCGATATTTTAAGTAAAAAATTAATTTTTTATATGTACCATGCACCCATAGGGTGAAAAGGTATATTAAAGTCGCCAAAATGTATGTAACAGGCAGAAGGAAGCTTTTCCGACCCCATAAAGTATATATATTCTTGATCAGTATCAACAGCCGAGTCGATCTAACCATGTCCGTCTGTCCTTCCGTATGAACGCCTAGTTCTCGGAGACTATAAGAGATAGAGCCACCAAATTTGGAATGTAGGCTCGTGTAGTATGTAGAATGATCAAGTTTATTTCAAATTTTTGCCACACCCCTTTCCGCCCACGCAATTCAAAAGAAACGTTTATCTCAAAAACTATTGCAGCTAGAGATACCATATTTGGTATGTATATATGTATAGTAAATGCGCACATTTTGTATGTATAAAGATTTTGCCAAATGCATTAGTTATTACAAATTTGAAATATTTGTTTTACTGGTGTATGGTATACCTCAACAGCTATGTTTTCAAAAACTCTAGTTATATTTACCAATTTCAAGGCTCTTATAAATCTCTGAAGATTCTCTTTTTGGCCATTGAATTCTGGGATGGCGGCTGAGATATCTTTCATATATGCTCTTTTAGCATTTGCCTCTGCCATATTGTCTTTTATGTTTATGACGCTTGTATTGAATTCTAAATCTGAGTCGTTGTCTTGTTCAGACAATGCTTCTATCTCAGATAATGTCAATAGGCAGGAATTGTTCGATCGTTTAGATCTTTTCATCTATTTTTTCCTCGCTTGTTTCGGATTCTTCACCTTCTAGCTCTATTTCTTTTTTACATGTGTCTATGCTCAAAGGTGAATTAAGTACGGTTGCTACAAATATGACGAGATTGTTTTTTTTTTCTTATAGTAATTAGGTTTGCACGTAACTTGATCAATGGGTTGGAAATCTTTGACCAGTTCGTTTTACCTATATTTTCTCCATTGACATGCACTAAATTTCTCGTTTTGTTGAAAGAATCAACAAGAATTTTTGGATGCTTATTTATAGTTCCTTTTTGAATATTCCTATTCTGGGTTACACATTTATACGATTTTTTTAAAATTTTCTTTTATGCTTTGGATATGGAGAAGTAGTTCTTCCCATTCCATGTGTTGCTCGTTTGACTAGTTAATCTAGCTCCGCCAGTGCCTTTGAAATAAATTTAATCCATTTAATCCTCAAGTAAGGTCAGCGTAAGCTTTTTAATTCTGCAAGTAATTTCAGGTCATTTTTACAAAACTTTCTTATAACTAATAATTGTACAATCTCATTTCACTTACTCTAGTCTTGGCCTCTTGGCTACGAAAAAACAACTGAACACGCGGTTCTTATGTATGTACGAATATCAATGCAGCTGCGTATTTTTCGCGCTTATGTGTCTACTTATGTATAATAAAGTACCGCAAGAGTAAGATGATAGAGAGAGTTTTTAAATTTTTTAAAGAGCGTCATTCTGTTTGTTCGGACAGAGTTCCGTTTTGTGGTACAGTGGCACAAAGTTTATTCGCAGGCCCGAATTTCGGCAACATTCCCCTCCCAGCAAGCGAGCCACTGGAGCTTGCTTCATCTTTTCCGACATCGAGGACTGCTAACTTTACTGCTGGTCTGGAGAGGACACCTAGTTGTGTCTGTACCTTCGCCTGGCGTACTTGACCATCCTCTGCGGTGGTCACTTCGACTACTCGACCCTTTGTCCAGGTATTACGACGCTGATTTTCGTCCACTATAAGTACGATGTCGCCTACACCAGTTGGCTTTACTTTTTTAAGCCACTTGGACCTTCGTGTTATGTTTGGTAGCATCTCTTTGACCCAGCGTTTCCAAAATAGGTTGGCGAACATCTCACTCTGGCGGAGCGACCATTTATAGTCGATTTGTTCCGGATCGCAAATCGGTTTTTCTCCATTTGATGAGCCAAGCAACAGGTGATTTGGCGTAAGAGCTTCTTGATCTTCGTCGTTCAGGGACACGTATGTCAGGGGCCTGGAGTTTATCGTCATTTCCACCTCTGCCATGGCGGTAAGAAGACTTTCATCTGAGAATTTTTGATTTGGTGTTATACGGTATAACACGGTTTTGATGGACCGCACTAAGCGCTCCCAGGCTCCTCCCATGTGGGGAGCTGACGGTGGGTTGAAGTACCACGATATTTCCTGCTGCGACAATTCTCGATGCATCTTTGCGTCATCCAGTTGAAGTTTGTCTCTAAGAAAGGCATCGGTCCCTCGGAAATTAGTCCCGTTATCGCTATATATTTCCTTTGGTGTGCCTCGGCGCGATATATGGCGTCTTAAGCCCATTAGGCATGAGTTTGTGGTTAGACTATGCACAATCTCAATGCTTATTGCTCGCATTGTGAGGCAGGTTATCAGCATGCCCCATCTTTTCAATGACTTTCTTCCATCGATAACTGTTAGCGGCCCAAAATAATCGACTCCAACATACGTAAACGCTGGCTTGAATGCACCCAGTCTAGCCCTCGGTAGGGGGCGCCATTAAGGGTGCCATGGGTCGAGCACTACTCAGCTTACATTGTTGGCAATTTCGACGAATTCCTTTAAGGAGAGGTCTTAGTTTTGGAATAAAATATTTTTGCCTCACCTCATTTACTGTTGTCTCATGATTCATGTGATAATTTTTTTCATGGTAGTGCCGGACTATCAGCTTTGTAACCCAGTGTTAGGTGGGTAGAGCGATTCGTCCTTCAGGGATGCCAGCGAAGCGACTGGCTCGATCGCGTACACACAATACTCCATGGTCATTAAGGAAGAGTTGTAACCTCCATAATGGACTGCTTCGGCAAACGTGGTGGCCGTTTTCGATGGCTGTGTACTCTTGGTTGTAACATTCTTGTTGTATGTTCCGGTATAGAAACATTCTGGCTTCATTAATTTGGGATGCCAGTTGATTTGTATTCTCATTTGATTTACGTATTTTCATGATCAACTTCCTCTTATAGGCAAGCCAACATGCAATTGCCCTTGTCAATCGATTCCATTTTGAAAAGTACTCGTAATTGATTCTTGCTGATTCCCTTTGCATGTGAAGAAAACGAGGACGCAGTTCCTCGGTGACTGTCTTTTCATTGGTAGTTTTCGGCGGCCAATCTGCTGGCGGTAGTTTTAGAAAACTGGGTCCTTCGAACCATTGTGTATATGTTTCAGGCCTATGTTGTCGTTTGGTGGCGATGTCCGCAACATTTAGTTTGCTTGGTACCCATCTCCAGTTTCTGGCATCTGTGAGCTCACATATCTCGGCTATTCTAAACATTACATATTGTTGATATCGTCGTGGGTCTCCATCGAGCCACGCTAGTACCGTTACCGAGTCGGTCCATAAGTAACATTCCTCAAAGTCGATCTCATGTTGTGCTATTATGTTTTTCATCAGTCGCGCTCCAGTTACTGCTGCCTGTAGCTCCAAGCGGGGTATCGAGAGTGGCTGCAACGGAGCTACCTTGGATTTGGCTGAAACGAGACTCAAAAGTATTTGGTTATTTTGTTCGATACGGAAATACGCAACGGCAGAGTAGGCGTCTTCTCCCGCATCCACGTATATGTGAATTTGAACTCGGCAGTCTTGTGCATGACAATTTTTAAAATAGCATCTCGGAATTTGCACGTTTTCTATCAAGGGTAAGAAGGACAGCCATGATTGCCACATATCCTGCAGATTGGGTGGTATTTCCTCATCCCAATCAATCTTCGATCGCCAAACTTGTTGGAGCAGTATTTTGAGATACATCATTATACAGGATACAAAACCCATGGGGTCAAAAACTGACATCAAAACTTGTAAAATTTCCCTTTTGGTTGGTGTGACCTTTGTCGCTATTATGTTGCGCTTCAGGCGTACAAACTTTAGTGCATAGGTGAAGGCATCTTGACGTGGGCTCCACCGCATGCCCAATATTTGCTCATAAGAGTGTATCTCTTCACTGTTAAAGAACTGTTTTTCGTCACAGGTTGTTGGGTCGCAAAGTGCAGCGAGTACTCGTTTGGAGTTCGAACACCACTTGCGCATATGAAAGCACCCGCGTGCATGGACTTCTCTAACTTCCTTCGCTAATGTAATGGCTTCTTCTTCTGAGTGGCATGAATCGATGTAGTCGTCTACGTAGTGACTTCTCTGAATAGCTTTAGCTGCCGAAGGAAACTCGTCTGCGTGTTTCTTAGCGTTCAGGTCGCGCACGTAGTGCGCTATACAGGGTGAGCACGTGGCTCCAAATGTCAACACATTTAATTGGAAAGTTTCTACGACTCCTGTTGTTTGATTTTGACATAGGAATCGTTGTGCTTTAGCGTCTTCTTTTCTTACTGCTATTCGATGGAACGTTTCGGCGATGTCACCGCTCACGCCAATTGCTCTCATTCTAAAGTTATACATAATCTGCAGCAAGGGCACGAGCAAATCGGGTCCCTTTAGAAGAAAGTCATTTAGGGCTACTCCCGATGATTGAGCTGCCGCGTCCCATACCAATCTGACCCTGTCAGGTTTATGTGGATTTCGTACAGTAAAAATGGGCAAGTACCATGAATTTTCTGGTTTCTCCACGACTTCTTCCTCTGCCAACTTTCTTGCATAGCCTTTGCAAAACGGGGGTCTGCTGCCATTTTCTTTTGCATGCATAACAGTCGCCGTTTTGCTACCGGTAGGCTATTTGGAAATACACGGGGACCCTCTTTCCAAAGCAATCCCGTGGTGTACGTCCGCGAGTTGTAACTAACAGTGTCCTCCAGAATCTGTAGAGATCGCTTTTCATCAGGGGACTTGGTAAACATCGGCGGTGATTTTTCCTCCGTTAGCAAATGTTTTTTAACCATCTCATGTAAATCCAGATCACATTGACACCGATGCAGGTTGAATCCTCCACCAGATCGTCCCGATCCGCCATATATAGTCCATCCTAGTCTCGTTTTTGCAGCAATTGGTTGCTGCCATTTTCATTCGGGCACCTTTAGCGAAGCTATGAGATTCGGATTATTACTGCCAATTATCATTTGAGGCATTGCGTTAATGAAGCTTGGGATAGGCAGGTTTTTTAAATGCGGATATCTCTGTTTGATCCTATCTGCTATCATCGTCTCGGCTGAAAGACAAATGGACTTAACCGTACAGACTTTATTTACTTTAAATAATTTATTGCCCTGTCCTTGTTTTGAGATTCTCAAGTTCAGCTGCTTGGATTCCGGCTGCATAGGGGATTGGCGAAACCTTTCACTTCGAGCGCATCAGCCAATTTTTCTTCTACAAGTGTTAGAGTCGATCCGTCATCCATAAATGCGTAGATATCGACAGATTTCGAATTGGAGTGCAAAGTGACTGGAACGATTCGAACATAGCATTCTGGCTGGTTGGTTAGTGACCCACGATGATTGTGCAGGGCGCTTTCCGTCACCTCCTTGTGAAGAAGACGATGATGATTTGCTTTACAGCCATTTATGTCGCAAGCTACGCGACTCCAGCAGGCTCCCTTGTGGTTTTTGAGGCACTGAGCACACAGGTGATGGTTATTTATCGCGTTCCACCTGGCTTCGACTGACATCCGCAACAACTTTTCGCAAGACACTGGTTTGTGGTGTCCTTTGCATATTGCACAGAATGTGTGTTTATGGCTCTCTGTAGGCGCTGCGGTATGTGTATGCATCACTCCTCTATTGATTCTCTTCTTGTCGCTTTCTAGTAATATGTTGGGCGTGGATACACGACTCGCCGCTTCAGCCAACTCAAACAACCAATCCGCTAGGTGCTGTATGTTTGGGTAGGGTATGGATTTTGAATGTAGGGCCCAGTTAAGCATCATATCAGCTCCCGTCTTCTCGATAAGCTCTTGTAGTAACGTAGGGTTGTTCAGGTGCGCATCTAGCTTGCTTGCCTTAATGGTAGCGCACATATTTTTCACCGCAAATGCAAACTCGATCAGCGGTTCTAGCTTGCCCTTTGGAGGAGGCAAATTTCGCACATTCTCCATCAACAGTTTTATTATGTGTTCCGGGCGTCCAAGGTACATTCACAAAGTACTTATAACGCTCGGCAGCATTTCTGCGAATAGTAAGCTGTCTCGCACGGCTTCAAGTGCCCTACCTTTCAGACATCTCTGCAGACGCATGGCGTTCTCCTCGTTGCTGTATCCACCGATCCGGGTGCTAGTTTCATAGGTGCTTATAAAGAGTGGCCATTCTCTTGGATCCCCTTTGAAAACTGGTAATTCCCTCGGCATTGATTGTCGAGCAGCTACTTGTTGTGGTGTTATGCCATTGGTTTTGCACGGCATGCTCTGCGCTCTGGTACTCGTCGCCTGTGGAGTGTTGGTGGCACTATCATCCGTCATCATTGTGTATCGATGTATTCCAGCAGCATGTTTTGGATGGTCCTTCGCTTCTCCGTTTGACTGTACTCTCGGGTTGAGTAGGGCGTACTTACGGCGAAGATATTCCCTTTCGAGGCACATTTCGTCCTCTAATTGTTGCAAAAGTATTTGCTGGTCTTCCGGCATTGCTTCATCTTCCACGTACTGATCTTTGTTACCTGGGTGGTTAACCTTGAAATGTGATTAAGTTTCGAGGTTATGTTCGCCTTCATCAGGCACGTGGCGACATGTCTCGCACATCCAGGAACTCGAGGTGGCACTGTTTTTCGCTCCGCAGCAGGTGCAGTGGAATTGAAATGCACACCTGGAGCATGTGAGCATTTCCTGGTTGGCCGGCTCCTGGCACAGACCACATTTTCCAGACGTTGCCATGTCTATACGTAATTTTAAGCGCAGTAAATTTAAAATTTGTTCTTTCCTTGGGATTTGTGTAAGTCCCTCCTCTTTAGGTCTCCGTAGCTCTACTACACCGTAGGAATTAAAGAATTTGCTCAAAATTCTTTACAAAAGAGTAAATTTAATTTCCCGTAGAAATTAAAAAGATTTACGAAAGAGTAAATTTAATTTCCCATAGAAATTAAAAAGATTTGTTGCTCGTTCGACTAGTTAATCTAGCTCCGCCAGTGCCTTTGAAATAAATTTAATCCATTTAATCCTAAAGTAAGGTCAGCGTAAGCTTTTTAATTCTGCAAGTAATTTCAGGTCATTTTTACAAAAATTTCTTATAACTAATAATTGTACCATCTCATTTCACTTACTCTAGTCTAGGTCTCTTGGCTACGAAAAAACAACTGAACACGTGGTTCTTATGTATGTACGAATATCAATGCAGCTGCGTATTTTTCGCGCTTATGTGTCTACTTATGTATAATAAAGTACCGCAAGAGTATGATGATAGAGAGAGTTTTTAAAGTTTTTAAAGAGCGTCATTCTTTTTGTTCGGACAGAGTTCCGTTTTGTGGTACAGTGGCACAAAGTTTACATTAAAACTTCCTATGTCTGTTTTAAAAAATATTATGTACCCATTCAAGCACTTCATTATTTTTAGGTCTCCTTACTAATAATCTACTATATGCTATTTTTATGGTCCTGAATAAATCAGGAAATCAAGGAAAGGAATATATTTGTGGAGATGTTTCGTTTCTATTTCTTTTATACTGTTCAAACTTAGTAACTTGGAGACAACTTATTGTTGTCGGGCTTCATCCATCAGGTAGAAGCGTAATGAACCTGTTGAGTTTGAATGAAGCATGTAAGTCGTCTCGCCGACTTATACGATACACCAGAATAACAAATATTTACGTGATTTTAAAAAATTCTGTTCACATGTAAAAAACAAACATGTCTTAGTATATCGCTCACTCAAGCATTCTAGCACCCTAGCGCCACCACCAGCCAACGGCCAACTCCGGCCTGGAAAAACGTTTTTATGCATAACTTGGCTATTTTTAGTTAGATGAAATATATTATTATATTATATATATTAGTCTCAATTTTAAGTGTGCCAACTTTGATTGTACAAGATAGAAAATTACGGGAGATAATCGAGTTTTTTCAAATTATTTTTTAAATAATATGCGCGCTTACTGAGCAAATATACATACTAAATTTGGTGTCTCTAGTTGATAGTGTTTGACAAAATCAGTTTTGTTTAATTTACGGGGGCGGAAAGGGGCGTGGCACAATTTTTACATATACAAAGTCTGCGCATTTACTGAGAAAATGTCTGGTGTCTCTAGGTAGAAAAGTTTTTGAGATAAACGTATAATGGTATATTAAAGTCGCCAAAATGTATGTAACAGGCAGAAGGAAGTTTCTCCGACCCCATAAAGTATATATATTCTTGATCAGTATCAACAGCCGAGTCGATCTAGCCATGTCCGTCTGTCCTTCCGTATGAACGCCTAGTTCTCGGAGACTATAAGAGATAGAGCCACCAAATTTTGAATGTAGGCTCGTGTAGTACGAAGAGTGATCAAGTTTATTTCAAATGCGCACATTTTGTATGTATAAAGATTTTGCCATGCCCCTTTCCGCCCCCGAAATTTCAAAAACTCAATTATCTCCCGTAATTTTTTATCTTGTGCCATCAAACACTTGGCAAACTTAAATTTGATACTTATACCCAGCAAAATAGTAAATTTGATCAAAATCAGACAAAAAATAGCTGAGTTATGCATATAAACGTTTTTGCATAAGGCCTTTGATGGCCGTTGGCGGGTGGGGGCGCTAGGGCGCTTATATGCATAAGTGCGCGAGGTACTGAGATATGCTTGTAAAAAGCATGTGAAGAGAATTTTTTAAAATAGGCAAATGCATTAGTTATTACAAATTTGAAATATTTGTTTTACTGGTGTATGGTATACATAAGTAGGCGAGACGACTTACTTACTTCATTGTTAATTGCAGGTGCAGAAAGTCTGCGCATTTATTAAGCAAATATACATATCAAATATGGTGTCTCTATCTGCAATAGTTTTTGAGATAAACGTTTTTATTGAATTGCGGGGAAATAAACTTGATCACTCTACATACTATACGATCCTACGTACCATATATGGTGGCTCTGTCTTTTATAGTCTCCGAGATCTATGCGTTCATACGGACGGACGGACGGACATGGCTAGATCGACTCGGCTGTTGATACTGATCAAGAATATATATACTTTATGGCGTCGGAGAAGCTTCTTTCTGCCTGTTACATACATTTTGGCGACTTTAATATACCATTTGACCTTATTGGTGCATGGTACAGAAACAGCATATATGTGGTACTTTGACGATGAAACTCATCTGTACCATTTGGCCTCCCTCCTCCTTTTTTAATCAGTTGACATATATTTAATCAGTTGAAATTTTGAAATTGAAAATGTATTTTTATTGGTAAAAAAGAAACTATTATTTTGCTTTGATAACTTTTGTTGAATTGCACTTTTACAATAATTAATGCGTATGTTGTTTAGACCTTATCAAGGTCATTAGCATGGCTTAAGGCTATTTTTGCTACACATTTATTGTGAAGTCTGTATGCTTTGTACAATACATATGCGCTCATTATTATTACAATTATTAATAAAAGTAAATTTGTTAGCTTTAAATCAACATTTGATGACTCTATTTTTTTGATTACGTTTGCAGTGCAGTCCACTGTCTTTGTATCTATTAATCCCATACTGGGTTCATCAATATACGAGCCCCGACCACTATTAATTCGTACGGCAAGCTTTTTTACCCCAATGCAATGTTTAACAGACGATATTTTCAATACCATAGAAGATAACACATGCAAACTATTTTTTCTAAAAGATAATTTTATTCTCTATTATATAACACCAAATGTTTGTTGTACTTCAATAACAACAACAACAACAATAATTTCTTTAAAAGCTCTGCTGAACTGGGAAACCGATTTCTAAAGAAATTAGAAGTTTAGTTGTAGATTTTTATAAATCTGGGAAGTCTTTTGGTGAAATGGCTAAATAATTTAATCTGGCTAAATCATCCGTTCAAGGAATAATAGACAATTTCAAAAAATGGCAATATTGACAACAACGTCGCAAAAAAAAGGCCTTACATCAGCAATATCAGATTGTGATAAAAGAGCCCTGGCCAAAATTTAAGAAATTTGGCATCAGAATGGTCTGAGAAAATCGGGAAAAGCGTTAAGCGTGAGTGGACGCGCCTGCAGTTGCGTAATATTGGATACAAGTTCTATAAAGTATGTATAGGGATTATCTATGCTACAAACTGAGTATCTTAAATTACTCTTAGGCAAAGGAAAAACCATTGCTTACGCTTCGCCAAAAGAAGAAGCGTTTGCAATGGTGTCGGGAACGGATGACTTGGACTCAAAGGGAATGAATTTCCATCATATTTAGCGATAAAGCTAAATTTGATGTGAGTGTCGGTGATGCGCGAAGGAGAGTTATCCGAGACAAAACTGAAGCATATCATAAAGACTGCTTAAAAAGGACAGTTAAATTCCCAGCGAGCTTAATGGTCTGGGGTTGTATGTCTGCCAAAGGGCATCATTTCATACTGCCAAAAGAACTCAAGCATGGTTGCGGAATAAGGAAATTAAGCCCAATCGAGAATATATGGGGAGTAATGAAAATAAACCTTAGAAATGAGCCGCAAAGAACCCTGTCTGATTTGAAAACAAAATTGCAGGAGATGTGGGACTCTATCTCAACCGAACAATGCCAAAATTTATTGAAATCTATGCCAAAGCGTTGTAAATGTGTTGTAAAGGCAAAAGGCGATGTTACCCAATATTAATATTTCATATATTTCATACAGAAATCATGTAGTATATACATATTTCGAGCACCGTACGAATTAATAGTGGTCAAATTTTTTTTATCAGTTCAGCAGAGCATTTAAAGAAATTATTTTTGTTGTTGTTGTTATTGAAGTACAACAAACATTTGGTGTTATATAATAGAGAATAAAATTATCTTTCAGAAAAAATAGGTTTGCATGTGTTATCTTCAATGGTATTGAAAATATCGTCTGTTGCATTTGGGTAAAAAAAGCTTGCCGTACGAGTTAATAGTGGTCGGGGCTCGTATCATCAAACTTGTTATCAAACATTCAAAGTAAACAAAATTGTTTGTCAGTAATTTTGAACAAAATTTTTATTAAAAAGAAAAATTCCCTTTTACATAACCCTACCTAATGTTTCGTATATACAGGCCATACTTCTATCGGGCATATAAGGTGTATTTATACTTAATTAATTTTTTATTTAATTTTTTATTTAATTTTTTATTTAATTTTGTTTTTTCTTGCATATGCTTAAATTCAAACATTTTTTTTATCAAATTTCAATTATATCTTGTTGTCAGTTTCGGGATTCAGCATCAGCTGAAAAGCAGCCTGCCTTTCGCACTTTTCGTCTCGCCTGCTGATGTCCGGGGCCTATGAGCTCAGGCTTCTTCTTTCTTTCTTCTTTATGTATTGGCTATTGCTTTGGAGGAGTTTTCTTATTAATGTTTGTTATTTGAATATTTCTGAGTGAGGTTGAGATTCTGTCTTTTTGTTTTTAGTGACTTTAAAAAGTCAAGTTCTTGCTGTAGCTTTTGTGCTACTGCCCATAGAGGTGGTGCTTGCTTAGAATATAAAAGCCACTTAATGTGTGCTATTCTTTTCTTTATTTTTTTTTGCACTCCACTTCTTTTTGCTATCTCACACTCTACTCACTCAGAATCTTCATTGGGTTTTATTTTTTGTTTCCGTTTTAGCAAATCCTTTGCTCCTCCAACGCATATTGGATTTTTGGTCTCCACTATATAGCCATATAGTATGTCCGATTTGTCTCCAGGTCACTTATACTAGTTAGTGACCACTGTCACGGTCACGGTCATGGATATTATTTTGGTGTTTTAAATGAAAGACACAGGTAGGACGTTTCGGTTTGAGTTTGGTTTATTAAATAATTCTAAATTCTATAACAATTGTTAACTAAGACCGCGTAGCTACGCTGCCAGTGGTGCCGGTAGAGAAGCGGTATGCCTTTTTATAAATATATGTTTGTGTTTAAATCAGGGGTAGGCACAAAGAGAGCCAGCTCAAACTGTCAATGTATGCGTGCGCTTGCTTGTGTGCGTAAGCTGCTTTACACTGCGCAAATCGTATGTGAAGAAACGAATAAAAAATTAAAACAAAGTACAGTTATGGGCCTTGGATTCCTTTCACCTAAATGTCATAAAAATGAATGCACATGCATGAACAACTATTACACATATTTTTCATACTATATATATATATATATGTGCACACATGTATATATTACATTTATATTAGATTATGCGTGTCCGCTTATATTTTTTACCCTATAGGAACAAAATATAAATAATGGTAAAATATTTTTAAAGTTGCCATATAAGAAAGTGAAGCATTAATTTTTCTGCGTGTAACTGCGTAACAAAGCGACATAGTACTATTTTCGTCAAAAGTCTGTGCGACACTAGCTGTTTTTTTACGCTCTCAACTTGTACTTCGTGCTCACATCGGCATGCACACAGACGGTCACACGAGCAATTGCCGAGCAAAAGTGCCCGCACGGGCTATGGGCGCCTACCTTTGGTTTAAATGCATAATTGTTTACATAAAAGAATATATGTACATATGCCGCCGCAGCGGGAGAGTGAGGATGATTTATTTTGCATATTGGGCCAGAGCGGCCGTGATATTTCAGAACATATATTCAGAGAATTATCACTATTCGAGTAGAGGTTTATTAGAGATTAAGCTCATACAGAAGAACATTCGCTGCAGCGCAGTCAACTAGAAAATAAATGTAAAACAGAAAAGAATGCCCGTTGCAATTTACAGATCGGGACATTCGAAAATAATAAGAAAGAGATAGACATACTGCGGTGGATACATACATACATATTTTAATACTCCTTCTCAACGCGAAGTCTATCGTACAAAAAAACAGATTATTTTCATCTCAACATTTCTGTAAACTTTACATGTTTGACCTTACATAGGTTCTTCGTTAAAATACCTATTTATATAATAGTATGACCTCATACTATCTGTGAGAATGTATTTTATATCTTTTAAATTATCATTATATATGTAGTTCCCTTACAAAATGATATTTTATTTCAATATGCTTCCTACATACGTAAATAAAATTTAGCATCTTTAGCAAGACATTGTGCGCTCTGGTTGTCGATATAAATTAGCAGCTTTGCTGATTAGCTTCCTAATGTATACCACTTCTTTGGCTGCTGTAGAAAGTGCTAC
Organism: Drosophila equinoxialis; assembly: GCA_018150345.1. Lineage (NCBI taxonomy): Eukaryota > Metazoa > Arthropoda > Insecta > Diptera > Drosophilidae > Drosophila > Drosophila equinoxialis. Next base: position 626,854 of record JAECWI010000729.1, read on the forward strand.
GTACTCAGCCTCCGTGCTACTAATCCAACAATGAAGAATGACCTACCTAAAAACGACTTCCAATCAATGCTATCGCCGGCCGTCATCAACAAAACAATGGATAGGTACAGCCGTTTTGTTATATGAAGTCTCACATCTGATACATCTTAGATATCTCAATACCCGCTTGGCTACAACATCATGTTCCTTGTGTGGAGCTGCATTTCTCTGCGCCAACTTAGCCGCAGAGTGTATTATATCTGGCCGTGTAGTCAACGCCAAATGCAATAACGAACCCACGAGTGATTGATAGCGCGTTTTGTCCACCTGACCGCAATCATAACTATCGCACTTCGTCTGGAACCCAACGTCTAGCGTAGTCGCATTCGGCTTACAGTCCTGCATAACATATTCGTTCCGAAGTACTGCTTATGGACTATGGAGACATTGCCAGTCTTGGCATCTCGCTCGATTTCCATCCCCAAAAAATTATGGAGTTCACAGCCGTCGACCACATCAAATTCGTTTGATATGAACTGCTCTATATAGGACACGTAGTCTTTTTTGGTACATGCAAGTATAAAATCGTCAACATATACAACAATAATAGATAAATACCTATTGACTTTGCTCGTGTATATATACGGCTCGATTGCTCACGGGACGAAACCAATCATCAAAAGAATGCTCTCCAACTTTTGGTTTCACTAACGGCCACTCTGTTGCAAGCCGTACAATGATTTCTGTAGCTTGGGTACACGCTTTATATGATCAGCATCGATAAAGCCTTCAGGTTGTTGCATATAAACGTCATCTTGGAGCTCTGGTGCAAGTGCATCTCGTGCTCCACTCCCAACGCAATCACCAACTGGGGAAAAGGTTTCTTTGTAGTTGAATCCATATTGTTGACCACACCCTTTTGCGACCAATTTTGTCTTAAAACGCTTAACGTTGCCATTCTCGTTTTGTGGTAAAAGCCCATTTACAACCGATAACCTTTTTTGTTTGCAGAAAAATCAACCAAACTACATGTCTTAATATTTTCTATGTTGTCATACTCCTTCTGCATTGCTGATTTCCAGTTTTCCGACTGCTCTGACTTAAATGCCTCATTTACACAGGCAGGAACAATATTGTTTTTAGCATTTAGTACATTCAGCATATTGTACTCTTTTTGTGAACGACCAGCACCCCAGTGCGAACAATCTTTCGGTGCCTAGCCCATGATTGCTCCTCCTCAGCAGTTGAGTTTCTATAGCAACTACAAAATTTTCGAAGTCATCACTTAAACTTGCTAACAAAATTATTTCGAGCATTTCATCAGGAACTAGTTGCTGAATTTCATTTAACTACAACAACTAAACAACTGTATTTTTCTAGCCAGACCTGCTGCAAACCACATATGCTTCGCTCGAGGTTTTACAATGTTCTATACCGTTGATTCACGACGGACTTATCCACAACAATATACTTGCGAGAGCTGTTTTGTCTTTACTGTCAAACTACTCCTTTTGTTCAGCCGTATCAGACGCATATTTTTTTAACCGACCACATATCAGAATAAAGCACCAGACTTTTCATCAGTACTGTCCATACACTGTAATTTTTACTATCTAGTCTTTGGATTGAAAATTGGGCACTCATTTTGGATAAATCAGTTAATCACAAACTTTAACTAATACAACGAATCTCATACAAGTCTTTCCAACCAACCCGCACTGTTTTTACTTTCTGCTGCCTGAGCCCATAACCTATTCAAGTAAAGGTAATTTAGAGACTTGATTCATAAATAAGAATATTCGCTGCAGTGCAGGCAGTTAGAAAATAAATGTAAAGCAGAAATGATGCATTCGAGAATAATAAGATAGAGATAGACATACTTCGATGGATACATACATATTTTAAGAATCACCTTAAAAACCTTAAAATTATAAACATCCAAGACATTACTCAAGGAGTAACTCGATCCCAAGGCACCGGCGGCAAACAACCATTTGGTTACATAATATTTACATAATTCCACAAGAATTAAATTTAGTAGACTCTGATTTTTTTTTTTTAATGTGCGATAGAATTTTTGGCATTGACTTCTTAAAAATCTTCAATGGCCAATTAAATTTCAAACCAACTGAAGACTGGTTTATAATTAGACCTCACAATTTAAATGAGCTCTGGCAGTAATACTTTACTTTTCTCAGCCATATTCCAAGTGGTAACAAAAATTGGAATAGATTCGACAGACGATTGCACATTTGTACCAAATCAAGAAATACGCAATGGAATTTTTGTTGCAAGTCAATTAGCATCCAAACATGCAACTACCAAATTACAAAATTCTTAAATCAAATTCAGACATTAGAAGCGAAATAGTACTTAACACATTAAAGAAATTTTTTCCATCACATTTTAAATACCATACCACCATAATACACCAAATATTGTATTTGGGCTGAAAACCAAATCTATATAAACCAATAACTATTACTATTACAATTTCGGGTCCTGCGAATCGAACTGCAGCATTAGTTTTTTAAGCTATCACGATGGTTTCATACAACATTTTTTGAGGAATTTAAAAAAATTTTTTTTTTAGATATGTTAACAAAATTAAACTAACTGTATTTGTTTAGGTTTTGAAAAATATTTTCACAGTCGGTATTATAACTGCATATTATTTATTTTACAACAGTATTTGCATTATATAACATGAGCTTTATTAAATAAGTTCCAACATAAATGTTAACGTCAAGAATGTCTCGACCACGCTTTACTTATACGCCCGATAGTTTTACCGATACAAAAAGAGAACATTTAGCACAAATTGATTTTAAACTTATTTATTACAAACTGAGTATAGATTATGATGGTATTTCTTAGATACAACGAATTAAAAGTTTATCAATATATATTAAGCCCCAAGGCCCATGGCCTCGAGCGTCGTTTTGTGCTAATTTCTTAACGTATCGTTCCTGTGCAATTTGCTTGTCCAGCTGTTATATAAAGAAAAGCGGCTATAAGTCTTAAAATGGTGGAAACTTGTATAGCTGTTATATAAAGGAAGGCGGATATGAGACTCAATGGCTGCTAAAGAATGGATTCAGCAGCTTGTGTAGCTGTTTTATAAGTAATGGCGTCTATACGACTCAATGGCTGCTAAAAAAAGGGTTCCAGCAACTTGTATAGCTGTTATATAAAGAAAGGAGGCTATAAGAGTTAAAATGGTGGCTTAAGAATGGTTCCAGCAACTTGTATAGCTGTTATATAAAGGAAGGCGGATATAAGACTCAATGGCGGCTAAAGAATAGTTCCAGCAACTTGTATAGCTGTTATATAAAGGAAGGCGGATATAAGACTAAATGGCTGCTAAAGAGTGGTTCCAGCAGCTTGTATAGCTGTTTTATAAATAATGGCGACTGTACGACTCAATGGCTGCTAAAGAATGGTTCCAGCAACTTGTATAGCTGTTATATAAGGGAAGGCGGCTATAAGACTTAAAGAATGGTTCCAGCAACTTGTATAGCTGTTTTAGAAGGGAAGGCGGCTATAAGACTCAAAATGGCTGCTAAAGAATGGTTCCAGCAGCTTGTATAGCTGTTATATAAAGAAAGGCGGATATAAGACTCAAAATGGTGGCTAAAGATTGGTTCCAGCAACTTGTACAGATGTTATATAAAGGAAAGCGGCTTTAAGACTTAAAATGGTGGCTTAAGAATGGTTCCAGCAACTTGTAGAGCTGTTATATAAAGGAAGCCGGCTATAAGAAGGCGGCTCCAGCAACTTGTATAACTGGCGGCTGAACAATGGTTCCAGCTACTTGTATAGCTGTTATATAAACGAAGGCGGCTATAAGACTAAAGAATGGTTCCAGCAACTTGTATAGCTGTTTTAAAAAGGAAGGCGGCTATAAGACTCAAAATGGCTGCTAAAAAATGGTTCCAGCAGCTTGTATATCTTATCGCTGTAACTCCAAAACGGACAAACCGATTTCCACGGTTTTACATTTGTTGGAAAGGTCTCGGGCTTCGTGAGGTTTATTGCAAAGAAAACGTCTAATCTATATTCGTTGTATAATTTTCACGATGATTCTTTTTCAGCTTGCCCTTGATTGGTTTTTTTCACATATTATGACTAAGTCTCCCATCTTGATGGGTCGAATCGGAGCGAACCACTTTGTTCACTTTGGCAGAGTTGGTAGATATTCCTTCATCCATCGTTTTTAAAACATATTTATTAATTGTTGACAAATCCTATATTGTTTTCGATGACAAAAGTTGTCTTCCTCGCCAGGGGGTTGTGCCAAGCAGGAAATGATTAGGTGTTAGTGGACCTGGATTGTCTTTATCCACTAGAATGTGCGTTAGTGGTCTGCTACTTATGATATTTTCTGCATCGATAAGCAAACTTCTGTGTTTCACCCTGTGGCGCTAGGCCTTGCAGAGTTATTACCAAAACCTTTTCAAGTGAACTTAAGTTTGTTGGACAATTGAACTTCCATTCTATGCCTTTATTAGCCATCTCTTTGACTTCCCTTATTAGATGATCAGCTCCAACAAAATTATTTCCACATCCGATCGTATTCTGATTGGTATACCAAGTCTGTTTACGAATACATAAAATACATGCGTCTGTAGACAAATCGGCTGCTCATTCCAAGTGTATAGCTCTTATGATGAGGCACGTAAATAGAGCCACCCATCTCTTTTCATAATACATATTTCTGCACGCTAACAGTATGACTTGCCAGTATAAGAGTTTTTAGTCGGGTACCTAAATAGCTGCCTTGAGCTCTAGTAGTTGGAACAGACAACGTCTTTATTGGTGCGCATCTAGTTTTTCCCCCAACAAAAATTGTATGGAAAAATATGGTCTCGATTGTTATATATATATATACTCAACACGATTGCAAAATAATAAGACACTTTGAATTTAGTTTTCACCATCAATTTATTTTTAGGAACCACACGAACTCGCAGTCAGAACTGAACTAAAAACTCAAACGTATACTGATGCGTATACACAAGCGATAAAATAGAAAAGAGAGCATTTTCGGGAAAGTCTCGTTTTCAATAGCGAACTTAAATATCAACGTGTACATGTGACTTTTGCTTGTACATATGCATGTACATTTTCAACACGCCACCTCAAAAGTAACATTAACGAATTTTAAAAAAATAAATATATTCACTGACGAGCTTGTGCGATTCCTTTTTTTTCTATATATATTTTTTTATTTCTGGGGATAACAATTTTATCCAGCATTCGCTCATGGGATTAAGGAAACCCAGTAAAACTTAATCCAGATCAATTAAAAAAAATTGTTGACATAATTCATTTTCAATTAAAAAAAAAGCATTTTAGAATAAATAAGTAGTATGAAATTAATATCATAATATCATAATCAACTTCAAAAATTTTAGATTAAGTTGAAATGGTAATATGAAATCAATATCATAATTCGTTTTTTTTTTCAGTTTCAAAAAGTTTTAGATTAGGTTTAAATCAATATCATAAATCATTTTTTTTTTTTTTTTCAGTTTCCAAAAGTTTTGGATTAAGTTTAAAATGTAAGATGAAATAAAATTGTCCTTCCTTTTGTTTAATTAGGCTTGTTATGAATAAATTCTCTCTTTAATTTATTCTGTCAACCCTAGTTGGTTTCTCAAGGTGATGAAACGTGCTGCTGATAACGGTTTCGTTACCAATTGAGAATCTGTTGGAATATACTTAAGACAAATTAGTTTCTTCTGAATTTGTTCTCTACTAAAATGATATTTAATATCTATGTGCTTTGTTCTCTTGTGGCAAGTAGGATTATTGGCAATACTAATGCAACCTTGGTTGTCTTCAAATATATCTATTGGACCATATAATTCTAGTTTAACTTCATTTATTAATGACTTAAGCAATAATGCTTCTCTGACACCTTCAAATAGAGCCATGTATTCCGCTTCAGATGACGAAGCAGCAACGGAATTTTGTTTCATGGTACTCCATGAAATTAAACAATTTTCAAACATTTTAAATACGAATCCAGTAGTGCTTTTTCTGTCAGTCTCGTTTCCAGCCCAATCAGGATCAACATATCCCATCAGTATACTATTAATATTTTTATCTGTATGAAATGTCAATTCCAAATTAATAGAGTTTTTAGGTACCTTAAGACCCATTTAAGACATTGCCAGAGTTCCTTATTGTTGTTATTTGTATATCGACTTAAAATGCTTATCGATGTACTCAAGTCGGGACGTGTGCATAACATAATGTACATTAAACAACCAATCAAGTTTCTACAAGGTGCTTCATATGATTCTTCTGATTGTAATGCCTCATAGTTTAGTTTGCTTGGGAGAGGTATACTAACTGCACTAACTGACAATCTTCCATGTTAAATTTTCTTAAAACGTCTTCCTGTCAATTTTTATACCAATAAAGAAACGAATTTTCTGTAAGTCAGTCATTTGAAATTTATTTTGTAGGTAAGATTTAAATTTAGACATTGTGCAGGATTCATTTGTAGCAACTACTACATCATCGACATATAGAAGAATATAAATATTTTTAGAAATATCTCCTTTATCTAAAATATATATACAATACTCAGCTCATAAATTTTCAAAACCAGCCTCCTTTAATACCGATTCAAAAACTTCAAACCAATATTTTGCCGCTTACCTAAGGCCATAAATTGCTTTATTGAGTTTACATACTTTATCCTCATCTCCATGGACTAAGCCTTTTGGAATCGTCATGTAAATTTCATCTTTTAGAGTTCCGTTTAAAAAAGCAGTTCTTACATCCATGTGATGAATTTGTAGGTTATATTGATTTGAGAGTGCTAAAAGAAATCTAAAACTTGAAATTCGTGCAACTGGTGCAAATGTCTCATCATAATCTGTCATATATTCCTGAGTAAAACTTCCTGCTACAAGTCTTGCTTTATAACTTTTTAAATTGCCAAACTCATCTTTTTTTATACTAAACAACCATTTGCAATCAACTATATTTTTCCCGTCAGGCCTTTGCACTAAACACCAAGTATTGTTTTGAAAATGAGAGTTAAGTTCAACTTCAAGGGCTTTTTCCCATTGAACTCTGTCTTCACGAAATTTAATTTCGTCATAAGTATTCGGAACGTCATTCAAACATATTTGAGCATTCATAAGACATTTTTCTAAAAATCGATATGACAATTTGGGTTTATCTTTAATTCTTTCACTGCGTCTAATTTTCTTTTCAATTGCAACTTCTTTCAATTTATCACCAGTTTCAATAAGTGGATAGGCATTCTCGAGACATGTGGAATTTTCTTTATGTTGCACATCTGATTCTTTTTGAACACCAATGGAAAAACCAACTCTTCCAACTCTGTGATTACAGAATCATTACTTGAATCAGCTTTATCAAGTTTAACATTAGAATCTTCGTTATGAACATCGCTATTTTCTATGATGTTAACTTCATCCACCATAACATCCCTTGCTATCATAAACTTCCTCGAGTTCATGTTTCACAATTTATACCCATTTGGCTCATAACCGACAAGTATAGTTTTAATTGACTTATAGTCAAACATCCTTTTTTGAACTTTATTAAGAGCATATACTGTCGAGCCAAATATCCTGAGATATTTTAAAACAGGCTTTTTATTATGCCAAATCTCATATGGTGTTTTCTTTATATCTTTCAAGGCTCTACTTGGGGACCTATTAATTAAATATGTTGCTGTTAATACAGCTTCACCCCAAAATTGTTTGCTAAGTTTAGCACAACAAATTATGGAACGAGCCTTCTCGGTGATTGTTCTAATCATCCGTTCTGAAACACCATTCAATTGTGGAGTATGAGGAACTGAAAGATGATAACTGATGCCTTTTTCAACACAAACCTCACGAATTTCATTAGATAGATATTTTCTACCATTATCAATTCACTATTTTCAAATTAAAGTGAGCTTCACTTTTTGCAATGAAATCTTTAAAAACAGAAAATACATCCGACTTATAAGTTATTAGGTATGTAACACAATAATGTGTAAACTGGTCAATAAAAACAACATAATAGTTTTTGTTATCAATTGTAGTGGGTGTGATTGGACCACAGAAATCAGAATGGACTACAAACAGTGGTCGCTGGATATGTTCTTTATTTTGACTTTTTTCAAATTTTTATCTAGATTGTTTGCCACTAATACAAGCCTCACATCCATCACCGTTTGACTCAAAACGACTTAAAAGATTAATATCTTCAAATAAGTTATTTCGTTTTATTTCTGAAAATTTTCCTAAACTTATATGACCCAATCTTTTATGCCCCAAGAGATACTCTGCACTTTTTGAATTATTTGACGTGTATACTTTTGCATTTAATTGAAATTTTATAATTTGTACATTATACTCACTCTTTCCTTTAAGCACCAAATTACCGTTTTTAGTGACTTTTATGCCTAAATTCAATTGATAGGCCAGCATCCTGCATTTTCTTTACTGATAATAGATTTTGTGCAATTTCCTTGCTATATAGCACATCTTTCAGTGAGATTTTGTTTCCATTACTGCTTAGGTTGACCACTCCTTTGGCGGTAGCATTGATATATTCTCCGCGCTTTGCAATCTCAATTGCAATATTGGACTTGAAGTGTTCATACTCCGAAAACAACGCTATGTCTTTGATTAGATGGTCTGAAGCCCCAGAGTCAAGGAACAAAATCTACCTCACTTGAAATTGCATTATTTTGTGTATTTCTTATTATGAATGCAAAACCGCGATATGACTGTGTAGTTGTAGCTATTTGAGCTTGTCTCCCTTTGCCTTTATTTTCGTTCCCTGCCTGCCTCTTCAAAATGAAACAATCTTTCTTTAAATGTCCCAATTTGCCACAGTGAAAACATTTTAGAGGTGATTTAAACTTGGTTTTAAAAGGCTTCTTAAATTGATTATTATGTTTATTTTTGTGTTTGTTGAATTTAAAAACTTTATTTCCGATGGCCTGCAACACCTTAGCACTTGTGTCCTTGCTGACACCTTTTAATTTAATTTCCTGGTCTAAAAGTCTTGTTTTTACAAATACTAATGTCAGGTTTTCCTCTGATAGGTTTTCAATTGCCGTGATTACTTCGTCGTAACTTGGCGGAAGACTTAAAAGTAACTGTGCAATTTTATCCATTTCATCCAAACTGCCTCCTGACGCAATGAGTTCAGTTATAAGGTCATCAAAAATCTTAATATGATTTTGAAGTGGAGTATCACCCTTTAATTTTAAAGCAAACAACTGTTTGCGTAAAGACAATTGAGAAGCTAAACTTTTTCTGTCATACAGTGCATCTAAATTTGCAAAAATCAGCTTGGCAGTATTTTCTCTGCTCGCAAGAATAACAAACGAATCACTCAAATATTCCATTACAATATTCTTTGCATTTCTCTGTGCCTTTTTTATTTCCTCTGTCACCTTTTCTGGTTCTTCATGAACTACTCTTAATAAATCTTGTTCTTCTAAAAGTCCCCTTACTCTTAATTTCCATATGGAATACTTCTCTCCATCAAACGGTTTTATGTTTCTCTTTCCTTTATCCATTTTTTTTTCTTTCTGTAAATTAATATATGTTGAGGAACCAATTGTCATTTCATTTATATTTCTACATATTTCGCACTCTGTCTCATGAATGATCTTGCAGATCTTACAATGCTTTTGTTTTTGTATTTTATAAGTTTTTTCTGGAATTCGCTGGCGCCAGTCTGATATTCTCTGTCTCTGTCTCTCTTATACAACCTGAATGACCTACGTAGATGCGTAAGAATGGAAAATTTAATAATAAACAAGCAAACGAACGATCAAGACGTGTTCTAGCAGTGGCAGACACAGTTCAGTACAGTTATCTTAAAAATAAAGTTAAGTTCTTATGAGATACTAAAAACAGTGGTTTATTCATCATCATAATTTGGTCCTTTGAGCCGGATCGTTGGGAATTGTTTGTTTATATTATTAACCTCAAAGTTAGTAGTCGATAGTTCTGGCCCACTATCGAATAGGCAGTCGCGTGCTTATTGGAAAAAGCGCGAACTCACACGGTGGCGCCACACGCCTATTGATATCTGTTATCGATATAATCGACGAGGTCGTGAGAGAACGCATCTCTAGGAAATCAAGCGTCTTGAAATTTTGGTCCACACAAGCAGTGGAATTTCTTGATATTTCATCATGGAGGAAATGAAAACGTTGATCAAGGCTAGAGGAAGATTGAAGTCAACAATTAGCCGCATATATACATATGCAGAGGATCCAGCACAGGATGCAGACGTCTTTACAATTGACACCAAATTGGAAACTTTGTCCAATACGCGGACGGAGTTCGTCAAGTCTGGTGACGAATTGGCAAAATACGAGAAACTGTAGGGTTACGTGGACCCCACTGAAGATTACGAGGTATACGAGGAAAAACATGAAACGGCGCATGCTCGCCTTAAGCCTTTACCGGCTGATTTGGCACCGTCTGGCAAGTTGGCAGAATGCGGTGCGGCTGGCAACGGTGGTTCGCTTGTCCAGGAAGCTCTTCAACAGATGCAATGTCAAATGGAGCATCAACAACTATAGGTGCAACGTCAAATGGAGCATCAACAACTGCAGATGCAGCGTCAAATGGAACAACAGCAACTATTGGTTGAGAGATTGCTCTCGCCACAGCAATCTACGTCTTCGTCAGGCTCACAGGCGGTTGCAACGCCGACAACAAAAGATTGTGAGTTACTCAAAATCCACATTAAGCGCTTTGGTGGAGATTATAACGAAAGGCATGCTTTCAAGGACCTGTTTGAGAGTACCATTCATGGAAAGGCAACACTAACGAATATACAGAAGTTTCATCACCTGAAGTCATGTGTCATAGGAGAAGCAGCGATACTCATCCAGCATTTGCCTGTCGTAGATGCTAATTACGAGGTTGCGTGGAAATCATTGAGTGATCGCTACGAAATGCCTCGCTATTTGGTGAATTTGCTCATGGATACATTCACCGCCTTGCCTGAAGCTGTTGGGCAAAACTCAGCAACGCTACGCGCTCTGACATGCGGAGCCAGTGATGTTATTCGGGCTTTAGATGCTTCTGGACAAACGGGCCGTGACTGTTGGCTCATATACTTGCTCATCAACAAGGTTGATGAGACTACCCGGTGTGAATGGATTGACAAAAGCCAGGACATTGAAAATCCTACCATTGAAGAGTTGCTCAAGTTTTTGTACTCACGATGCGATCGCATTGAGCTCAGTAAAGTTGTCGATCAGGTAGCGAGCAAACAGAGGGATGAAAAGGGAAAAAGGCAAGCACGCACCATGCTTGCCATTACAGGTAATTGTATGAAATGTCATAGTACTGAGCACACACTGTCGGCTTGTCCTAAATTCCAGAGCTTGACTGTCAAGCAACGTTACACCTTCGCGAAGGAGTAGCTTGCAACTCGAAGTCTTCTTGCAAGCATTGCAAGCGCCGCCATCATTCTATGCTGCATCCTGAGGGCTATTCTACACAGCATAATAGCGCAGAGCAGCACCAAGGCAACTCAAGCCAGGCTTCGAAGGAAACACCAGCGGCGTCAGCGGCAGCAATGATGAATGTTACCAGACCCAGTAAGCCAAATGGGCGAAGAAGAAGTACTCTACCACGTGCGAAATTCCCAAGGAGCATTGCATACGCGCCGTATTTTACTGGATAGCGTCTCAGACTTTTCATTGATTTCGAAACGGTGCGTACAGACGTTGGGGCTTGTACGTTCGCCGTTTCGAGTTGCCACATCGGGCATCTCAGACGTCAAAGCGGGAATAACCAGAGGTTTCTGCTCTCTTCAGATGATGTCTCGTGTGTCGAGTCATTCCATCGATATTAATGCGCACGTTCTAGGAAAGATCACCTCACCATTGGTACGTGAGAATATTGATGCTTCATCACTGTCGGTATTTAATGGATACCGAATGGCTGACCCGGACTTCAGAACTAACGCTTCAATCGACATTTAGGGAGATCGCTCTTTCTCGCAGTCGAGCGTCGTCTAATGAAGGATGCCAGCCTGAAGTTAAAATATACTCAGTTCATGAGAGACTATATCCAGCTTGGTCACATGCAGGAAGTGGCTGCAGACGAAGCTACAAATGTCTCTAAGATGTCATTCTATTTGCCACACCATCCAGTCATAGATGTCAAGCTGCGGGTGGTGTGCGTCGGTTCATTTGTAGATCGGGATGGATAATCTCTTAATGATGCACTTCATATTGGCCCATGTATACAACGCAACCTGTTCAACGTTTGTCTGCGTTTTCGTATGCACAGATTCGTATATTCTGCGGACATCGTCAAGATGTTTAAACAGATTTCAGTAGCCCCGAAACATCAAGATTTTCAACGAATCCTTTGGAGAGAAGGCCCTGTGGCACCATTGAAGCATTACAAATTGACCACAGTCACCTATGGCATGGCATGTGCACCGTTTCTGGCAGTTAGAGTGCTGGAACAACTGGCTACTGATCACGAACACGAGTTTCCAAGGGCTGCTAAGATACTTTTGGATGATTCTACGTATTGACAGGAGCCATGAACGAACATGAATTGCTCGACATAAAGGAAGAGCTGGAACTCCTTATGTCACGGGCACAACTGGAGCTAGGCAAATGGGTCTCGAATAGTAAACGGATTGCCAACAACGAGGGCAATGAAATTGATTTCTTAAGGATGGCAGCCAAGGTGCTTGGGCTGCATTGGCGTCCTGGAGAAGATGTCCTAACATATAAGATTTCATTATCGGAACATATGAGTTGTACTAAGCGACAAGTGCTGTCTAATACGGCACGCATATTTGACCCACTCGGTATTTTGGCGCCAGTGGTGATCAAGTTTAAAATCCTGCTTCAGGAATTGTGGCTGCTTAATCTGGATTGGGACTCGGAACTGCCAACAAAGCAAGCGCACTTATGGCAAACATTCAGACAAGACATTTTCACGTTAAGGAACCTGAAGATACCACGATTTGTAGACAATCAACCCGATGACATCGAACTGCATGGATTTTCAGATGCTTCGTTAAAGGCTTACTCTGCTGTCATTTACAACCGTGTGACAAACCTAGATTGAAGCATCGGAGTGGCACTCATTGCAGCTAAAACAAGAGTTTCACCACTAAAGCAGAAATCGCTACCACGATTGGAACTTTGCGAAGCTCTACTGTTAGCTCGTTTGTTCCAAGCACTAAAATCTGGTGTGCGCCAGAAGGATGCTAAGATATACGCATGGACAGATTTTACAATCGTTTTGTCATGGCTTTCGCATCAACCCTGTAAACTGAAAATTTTTTTGCCAACCGAACGGCAGAAATACTAGAGACCATACCACGTAGCGCTTGAAGACATGTCAGCACTAAGGAAAATCTTGCGGATTGTGCATCATTTATGATTTATGGTGGAAGGGACCATCTTGGCTACACGACTGTACACTATACTCAGAGACAATGAATAGACCACAAACTTGCTGCTCAATTCTAAAGCCAGCAGCAGAACTCGAATTCAAATCCAAAATCTTGACAACTATTTCCAAGGATGTTGAAGATTCCCCATTTTATGTACTACTCGAAAGAACATCGTCTTGGACCAGACTGGTTGGAGTGGTCGCATATGTATTTCGCTTTGTTCATCGAATCAAATAAAGCCAGTCTAAATATTCTAGACCTCTAAAGTTTGATGAAATTACCAAGGCAAGGAAGTTTTGCCTACGACAGGCACAAAATCGATTCAATGACGAAGCTCTTGAGGAAGCAGCCTTTGGAGCGCCGATGAACTTTAAGCAAACTATCTCCCTTCGTACACGAAGATGGAATTATACGTGTGGGTGGACGTTTAGAAAAGTCATATGTTGGAAAGATCTCGGGCTTCGTGAGATTTATAGCAAAGAAAACGTCTAATCTATATTCGTTATATAACATTCACGATGATTCTTTTTCAGCTTGCCCTTGATTGGTTTTCGTCACATATTATGACTAAGTTTCCCATCTTGATGGGTCGAATCGGAGCGAACCACTTTGTTCACTTTGTCAGAGTTGGTAGATATTCCCTCATCCATCGTTTTCAAAACGTATTTATTAATTGTTGACAAATCCTATATTGTTTTCGATGACAAAAGTTGTCCTCCTCGCCAGGGGTTTGTGCCGAATTGGTTGTGCCAAGCAGGAAATGATTAGGTGTTAGTGGACCTGGATTGTCTTTATCCACTAGAATGTGCGTTAGTGGTCTGCTACTTATGATATTTTCTGCATCGATAAGCAAACTTCTGTGTTTCACCCTGTGGCGCTATGCCTTGCAACGTTATTACCAAAACCTTTTTAAGTGAACCTAAGTTTGTTGGACAATTGAACTTCCCTTCTATGCCTTTATTAGCCATCTCTTTGACTTCCCTTATTAAATGATCAGCTCCAATTAAATTTGTTCCCATATCCGATCGTATTCTGATTGGTATACCACGTCTGTTTACAAAGTTTCGAATACATAAAATACATGAGTCTATAGAGAAAACGGCTGCTCATTCCAAGTGTATAGCTCTTATGATGAGGCACGTAAATAGAGCCACCCATCTCTTTTCATGTCGGCGGCCGATCGTTACAGTAGCTTGCCCAAAATAGTCAAGTCCCACATAGGAAAACGGTCTTTGGTAAGGAGTGACGCGATCGGTCGGTAGCCCATCAGAGTCGCCTGCGGATAAATTTTTCTATTTTTGCAAAACTGGCAAACTGTTTTCGCTCTTTTTATAGCGTCCCGAAAACATACGACGCAAAATTTTTGACGTATCTCGTCAAAATTATTATAACTATTAAATCACATAATTTGTCTTTTTTTGGTAATATGATAGGTTGACGAGCACTTTGCGATAATGATATTGCATAGCCACCACTAAAATCCCGTCTGTATTCATCGTAGGAGTTAAAGAGAAGATGCTACTGTAATTTTATACGCCTAAAATTGCATGTAAATTAACTATTTCCTTTTCTGCATATTGCGATTTCCGCGAAGAAGGTGTTGTTACATCATTATCAAATTGACGTTTCAATATCCGTTGTTTAAATCTCAATATCTATCCCATTGTTCGCTTCAATCTCAAATATTTTGAAAATCATTTTAGGTCAATAATATTTTCAAAAGTTGTTATATATACCCTTTTTTGATCAGTGGTATGTAGTGCCCAGTTTCTGCCGTTAGTTTTATTTTTAAATTTTAAGGCGTTAGTTACAAATCGGTAAGGGGTGGGTAATTGTGTCGATGGAAGTGATCAGCTGAGCTTAGAAGTTCGATAATTAGGCTAGTGCAGCCCTAGCGAGGCATTATGCGCGATCGCATGCATTGGTCACACTCTTTTCTGACGAACTTCCGCCCTGGCTAGACGCCTAAACCACGCTGCTCCTCCAGAAAAAAATATAAAAATTTAAATCTGAAATTTTCTCGGCCATCCAGTCGAATTATAATTTAAATATTAATTTGGAGCATACAGGACAGCCATTATTGTGGAGTTTTGTGAATCTGATTATCGTAAGTTATTTTTTTGTGGATATTTGGATATTTGGAAGTGTCTAATAAGTTTTTTTGAAAACTTAGCCATAAATAAATTGGATGTCGAAAATCTGAACAGGGAATTTCATTTTTGAGTTCCGAAAATCAACCAGATATATTTTTGAGACACCGAGGCCTCAAAAGCTGCACACCGTGAAGGGCACATAGACATTTCGACAAAGTCAACAAGATTGGAATAGCCGCCCGAATCGGATACGGGCAGAGAGAGTTTCCTTGTTGCGGATTAAGAGTCCACCAGATCACCTGTATTGCCTAGAAGTGCCAAACGCTTGATTTAACTTAACATTTTATTCCTAAGCATCATCCAGCGGACGACGAAGGCCTTCGACGGACCGGACGGATGGGTAAGTCCTAAGTTCTTGACAAAAAAAATCATGTTCGTTCTGGCATTTCCCTGTTTTGTTTGGCAAAAAGATAGCGAGTTCTGCGTCAAATAAGCCGCAATTAAGAAAAAGTTCTCTCTCCAGTTTGGTATTATCAAAAGAAAATTATTAAAGTTAAAGTAAATCGCCTTTGACTGTGTTAGCGGGTCCATAATTTAGAATTTAAATAATTTAAGTTGGAGACTTCCAAATTTCATTTGACCTTTTTATTTTGATTACCGATAAGTTTATATATATCCACCTTACAATTAAGATTCACCAAAACATTACAATATTATTCCTAATTTGTGCTTTTGGATGCCTGAAATGATCCAATTATTTAATTTGATTACCGTTTATTATAAGAACCTTCATTTTAGTTTGTATAACTCGGATTATGTTTCCGACTTATTGAAGTATTTTGGTATTCCGTAACCCTCGTGAATAAATATCATTTATAATGTTTGAGTAAAAGTGGTGTGATCTTCCTTGTGCCGAAATGTGAGCGGTGAGCTGAATTATATTGGGATTTTCCAGAATCTTGCGACAGGAAAATCATTGGTTGGGAGGGTTTAGACGCGAAGCTATACTACCATCCTCATAGCTTCCCTATTCGTGTGACACTAATATAATCGCTTTCTCTATCCTTCTAGTTAATTTCTTTTATTATGTAATTGTGTAATATTCGTGCTCTAGGGACTTTGTTTTATTTTATGTAGTACGGGTGTATTGAGAAAGGCTGGTCCAAAGAACCCCCCCCAAAGACTGTTTGCTAGCCGACAGCCAGAAGTCCCACCCGGACCAAAACTTCTCGATACATTCAGCCCGTACATGTTGGCTTTGGCCTGATTTGTGGTGCTCTTGCCCATCATAACATCTGATAAATCGGGACTGCGAGAGTTACCACACACATATATTAGACGTCTGCATGAATGGCAAAAAAATCACATTCAAATGTACAAAGTCAAAATTGAATTGAGTGAATACTTGTACAAAACGAAATGAGAATGAGTGAGTGACTGAAGTCGTGTTTCACTCGACTGCTGAAAAATATACCCGAAAAGAAACGAAATGAGTGAGTGAGCAGCAGAAGTAATGAAATGTTGTATATTGAATACATTCGAATATTGACAGCTGTTTTCTGCTGTGTGTATTATCTGTTAAAAGAAAGAGGAAAAAATAAAGAAAATATAGAAATGTATTTTTTGTTGTAAATTATTTAATTTATATATTTATTACATATAATTTATATTTGAGAAATAATTTTTAGACGGTCACAACTACACATTTTGTTAGTAAAACTGAAAGTGAGTACACAAAGTATTCTGCGAACTACTTGAGCAGTTTGAATGTTCTCGAAGTTTTCATTTCATTTTGCTCTCCTTTCGTTATACTCTGTTTTTCGAGACGAAACACAACATGTTCCCCTAGCGAAACAGTACTATACACATTCGTCTCATTCTGTCTTTTTCACTCACTCATATTCTACTCAATTCGAATATACTCAATGTGGCTTTGTTTTGAATGCATTCATGCAGACGTCTAACATATATAGAGGCCATAAGCTGACCTCCTCTTGGATCAAATAACATCCTTTGACAAAGAGGGGATGTGCATGATTTGGATTAATTCCAGATTGTGTACATTACATAATTTTGGCGCCCAACTAGGAGGCTTGTTAGACTTGTATACAGTTATCCGGTTCAACCGCGTATCTTTATAGGACTCAGGCTGAGCCGTGTTGTTCAAGAATTTCAGGTTCCTTTTTCCTTCTTGTGTTCGCGGATAGTTGTTTGAGTGACTTATTCATTAGGAATGCAGATATTTGGAGAATCCCAGTACTGACCAGTGATGATGCGCTTAGGCATGAATCGGTGAATATACTTAGAAACATATACAAACTCTACGATATAATAACACACGTATATTATAGGCTGTGTTTTTCTTGGAATTCGTAAATTTGATTGTCTCGATTTTACGACCAGTGAAGCATGATAGGCTTGTGATGTCGGCGTTAGCATTGTAGTTTATTGATTCATCCATTTCTTTTAATTACAATAGAACAAATGTTTCAGCAGAGATCAATGAATTGACTGCTTAATCATCTGGAACTGCAGATATTTGGCGAGGCCCGAATTCTGACCGATGAAACAAAGTGAGTTCAGTTTATGATATCGGGTGAAACTAGTCTTTTCGTTTTGGATTTGATTAATGATTAGGTCTACCGCGACAAGATTTCTCTATCCCTCCATATATAAATTTTCTGAGATTGAACTATCAATTAGTTTGATTCTCCCTCTATATTATTGCCGCACCTATAATTTTGCTCACCCTCACTTTCAAAACAAGGAAGATAATCGTAAAATGATTAAATATATTAAAACGAATTTATTAAAGTATCTAAAATAATGTTTGTGGAAAAATAATCAAAATGTCTGTATTTCGGAGTAGTGAAGAATTGAGTGTGCTACCAGAAGCAAAATGCACAATTTGCTCGAAAGATTTAGTAGAAACAGAAGAGCTTAGGATTACTAAATGTAATCATGTTTTCCATCAGGGGTGTATAGAAAATTATATACAAGAACATCAGGAATGTCATTTCTGTAAGAAATTATGCCATCAGAAAGATTTAGTCCAATTTGTAATGTCAGATCAAGCCACGGGTCCAATAAGTAATAAAAACAAGAAGACCCATAATACTAGAGCTCAATCACAATCAAGCAATGTAGCATCTCCGGCTAGTCAGTTAAAATCAGGAGGTAGAGATAGAAAACCCAAATCATCAACGGCACGGAAACCGGAGAACTCGAATCGACACAGCCAGCGTTCAGCTTGTTCACAGCAACAATCAACTTCAAATCGAGCAGCTGAAATAAATGTTGATACAAATTTTTGAAAGAATAGAATATTTAATTGATCAGAGATTGGGAAATTTGAAGGTAAATAATTCAGTTGGACGATCTAGCAACCACGACGTTCCAACCCCAAGATCAGATTCAATATCACACCATTACATTAATCCTGGAAAAGCCGCCCAATTAGTACAAAGTTGGGGTATTAAATTTGATGCGTCTCCTAAAGGTCCTACAGTATCAGAGTTTCTATACAGAATAAAAGCATTAACTGTAGACAATTTTCAGAGTGATTTTACACCGGTATGCAGAAATTTGCACCTACTGTTAACCGGAAGAGCCAAGGAATGGTATTGGCGCTATCGAAAAGAACATGACGAAGTTGTTTGGGAAGAGTTTTGCATGGATTTAAAACAGGAATACGACGATTTCAAGGACGATGATTTGATTCTTGAAGAAATACGTAACCGAAAACAGAGGTATGGTGAAGCATTTGATGTTTACTATGAAGACGTAATGACTTTGGTATCGAGATTGGCAATACCTATGGAGGAAACACGACTCGTACATCAGCTACAAAGAAACCTGATTTCAGAAGTACGAGAAGCTTTATTATACGTTCCAATTGAATCGGTATCTAAACTTCGCCAGTTGGTGCACCGCCGAGAGCAATTTCTCCGTGAAGAATCAGGAAAACGCATTACGAAGTATACGAATATTAGGAAGAATATCGCTTTACTCGAAGAAACAGACGAAAACCCCGAGGAGGAAGATGTTCAACCGGAATTAAATGCGATTCACGTCAAGGAAAAGAGATATATTTGTTGGAATTGTGACATCGAAGGACACAGATGGGATATGTGTTTAGAAGACCGCCGTATTTTCTGCTATGGATGTGGAAAGAAGAATGTCTACAAACCACAATGTGATGTATGCCAAACCCGTTCGAAAAACTTCAATCAGGGCCCATCATCCCGTCGCAATCGAGTGGACCCTCAGTAGATGTCAATGATAATACAGCGACAAACAACAAAACACCAGATTCGACAGATAACACCGATATGAAGAAAATTCAGCCGTATCCCAGACTACCATACCATCAACGGCTGCAAAACTATTTAGCGATTCGAGATAAAATCTTTGCGCAGGAGGTTACAACTTGCCAGTTCATTAGAAGTCGATCTTGCGAACCTCTGCGTCGATTTTGGAAGAAAGTAAAAGACGCCCAAAAACTCATAATAGCGTCTATGATTAACGAAGCTGCAGATGGCCGTTTCTATGCTCCAGTGAAGTTTCTTGAATTTTCTGAGCTTGGTCTATTGGATACTGGAGCTAATATCAGTTGTATCGGATCAGATTTAGCAGCAAGAGACTGGACGAAATATCCCGGATTTTCGACTATTGTTTCAAGTGTAGCCACAGCAGATGGGAAAAGACATCCAGTTACCGGAATAATAAGAACAGAGGTTCAATACGAAAGCAAGCGAAAACCTCTTTCTCTTTTTATTATCCCGTCATTAGCAAAACGAGTCATTTTAGGAATTGATTTCTGGAAATCTTTTGAGTTATGCCCAGAATTTTCATTTCGTTGTAGGACTCCCATATTAGATAAAAATATTCACTCGGTTGATGAAGAGAAGAAATGTTTATTAACCCCAGAGCAAGAAAAAAGATTAAAGGGGGTTATTCAATTGTTTCCGGATTTTAAAGAACAGGGATTAGGCCAAACTCCACTTATTGTTCATGACATAGATATCAAAGAAGCAACTCCAATCAAACAACGCTTCTATCCGGTGTCGCCAGCGGTTGAAAAGTTGATGTATAAAGAAATCGACCGAATGTTGGAAATGGGTATGATCGAGAGAGCAAATAGTCCTTGGAGTTCTCCTATGCGTCTGGTGGTAAAACCCGGAAAAGTGCGATTATGTTTGGACGCAAGAAAAATAAATGAAGTCACCAAAAAGGACGCATATCCACTGCAAAGCATAGATGGAATTTTCGCACGACTGCCCAAGGCAAATTTCATAACAAAAATTGATTTAAAAGATGCCTACTGGCAAATTGCCCTTTCAGATAAATCCAAACCCATAACAGCTTTTACGATACCCGGCCGCCCCTTATACCAGTTCACCGTAATGCCATTCGGATTATGCAATGCTTCGCAAACCATGGCACGATTGATAGATGATTTAATTCCAGCAGATCTGAAATACTGTGTGTTCGGATACTTGGACGATCTCTGTGTGGTGTCAGAAGATTTCGATACCCATTTGGAAATTCTGATTCGTATGTCTCAGCAATTTAGGAAGGCAAATCTAACTTTAAATATAGAAAAGACAAAGTTTTGTGTCACTGAAGTGCCATATCTGGGATATATTATAGGAAGAGAAGGAATTTCAACAGACCCTGCCAAGATAGAAGCAATAAAGAATTGGCCAATTCCGAAAACGATAAAGCAAACCAGATGTTTCTTGGGTGTTGTTGGTTGGTATCGTAGATTCATTGATAATTATTCTGATATTAAATTTCCGATAACCCAATTGTTAACTAACAAAAAGAAATTTTTATGGACACAGGAAGCTCAAATTGCCTTCGAAAAACTTAAGGAAAAGCTTACATCGGCCTCGATCTTAATCAATCCAGACTTCAATAAGAAATTCTTTGTGCATTGTGACGCAAGCAACTACGGCATTGGAGCATCGCTGATACAATTGGATTAAGAAGGAGCTGAGAAACCCGTAGCGTTTATGTCGAAGAAGTTAACAACTGCTCAACGAAACTATAGCGTAACAGAACGCGAGTGTTTGGCTGCTTTGGAAGCAATTGAAAAATTTCGCTGCTATCTGGAACTACAAGAGTTCGAAGTTATAACCGACCACGCCAGTTTAGTTTGGCTGATGCGACAATCAGATCTGAAAGGATGACTCGCGAGATGGGCTATGAAGTTGCAAAGTTATAAGTTTGTTATAAGTCACCGACGAGGTCGAGATAATGTAGTACCCGATGCCTTGTCCAGAATGTTTTCAGAGGATTTGTGTGCTTTGGAGGAACTTCGCCCCTTAGTCGATTTGAACTCTCCTAGTTTTAATGACGAAGAGTATCAACAACTAAGAGAGAGAATTCAAAAAGAAGAGGGCAGATACCCGGATTTGAAAATAATAGATCATTTTGTATATATACGCACGGAGCATGACGATGGAACAGAGTCTAGCCTAGTCAATATTTGGAAATTATGGATTCCACAAAGTTTATCAAAAGAAGCCATCAAAAGAGCTCATGAAGATACAATATCTGCACATGGAGGAATGGCAAAGACTTTGGAGCTCCTACGTCGTACATTCTTTTGGCCAGGCATGGTGGTACAAGTGCGTGATTTTATCCGAAATTGTGAGACATGCAAGTCAACGAAAGCACCTAGCCAAATCTTAAAGCCACCAATGGGGAAACCGGCAGTATCCGAGAGACCTTTTCAGCGATTATATGTTGATCTTTTAGGACCATATCCGAAAAGCAAACGTGGTCATATCGGACTCCTGATAGTGGTGGATCATTTATCTAAGTATCATTGGCTGCACCCCCTTAAAGTTTTTAAGAGCAATGTGATTCAAGAGTATCTGCAGGATAATATATTCTTTCGATACGGAGTTCCGGAGATATTGGTAAGCGACAACGGATCACAATTTAAGGCAAGCGAATTTAATGCATGGTTAACATCGCTGGGTGTAAAACATATATATACAGCAGTTTATTCCCCACAGTCGAATGCATCTGAGAGGGTAAACAGATCCATAATTGCAGCAATACGCGCCTATCTCAAAGGGACCAGCGCGAATGGGATCTACACATACCGGCTATAAGTTGTGCACTAAGAAATTCGTATCATCAGAGTATAGGATGCTCTCCTTTCCATGCTTTGTTTGGCTTTGACATGGCCACACATGGTTCCCAATACACTCTTCTCGAAAAGATTAATATGATGAATGAATCGAATAATGTGTTGCGAAAGGACGATCAGTTAGCATTGCGGCGTAATTTACTCAAGAAAAATATAGCACAGGCAGCAGAGCATAATGCAAAGGTATATAATCTGAGAACCAAGGAGGTTAATTTCAAGGTAGGACAAGAAGTTTTTAGACGTAATTTTGGACAGAGCAATTTTCAAAAATGTGTTAGTGCCAAGTTGAACTTGTTGTGGCTAAAGTCTCGAGTACGAGAAAGATTAGGAAACTGTTATTATGTGTTGGAAGATTTGAATGGCAAACTGATAGGAACTTATCACGTAAAGGACATTAGGCAGTAACTGTCTTTTTTCAGGTTAATACTCCGAAGCAAGCTCTAGTATTATCCTGTGGTTGTAGTGCCCAGTTTCTGCCGTTAGTTTTATTTTTAAATTTTAAGGCGTTAGTTACAAATCGGTAAGGGGTGGGTAATTGTGTCGATGGAAGTGATCAGCTGAGCTTAGAAGTTCGATAATTAGGCTAGTGCAGCCCTAGCGAGGCATTATGCGCGATCGCATGCATTGGTCACACTCTTTTCTGACGAACTTCCGCCCTGGCTAGACGCCTAAACCACGCTGCTCCTCCAGAAAAAAATATAAAAATTTAAATCTGAAATTTTCTCGGCCATCCAGTCGAATTATAATTTAAATATTAATTTCGAGCATACAGGTCAGCCATTATTGTGGAGTTTTGTGAATCTGATTATCGTAAGTTAATTTTTTATGGATATTTGGATATTTGGAAGTGTCTAATAAGTTTTTTTGAAAACTTAGCCATAAATAAATTGGATGTCGAAAATCTGAACAGGGAATTTCATTTTTGAGTTCCGAAAATCAACCAGATATATTTTTGAGACACCGAGGCCTCAAAAGCTGCACACCGTGAAGGGCACATAGACATTTCGACAAAGTCAACAAGATTGGAATAGCCGCCCGAATCGGATACGGGCAGAGAGAGTTTCCTTGTTGCGGATTAAGAGTCCACCAGATCACCTGTATTGCCTAGGAGTGCCAAACGCTTGATTTAACTTAACATTTTATTCCTAAGCATCATCCAGCGGACGACGAAGGCCTTCGACGGACCGGACGGATGGGTAAGTCCTAAGTTCTTGACAAAAAAAATCATGTTCGTTCTGGCATTTCCCTGTTTTGTTTGGCAAAAAGATAGCGAGTTCTGCGTCAAATAAGCCGCAATTAAGAAAAAGTTCTCTCTCCAGTTTGGTATTATCAAAAGAAAATTATTAAAGTTAAAGTAAATCGCCTTTGACTGTGTTAGCGGGTCCATAATTTAGAATTTAAATAATTTAAGTTGGAGACTTCCAAATTTCATTTGACCTTTTTATTTTGATTACCGATAAGTTTATATATATCCACCTTACAATTAAGATTCACCAAAACATTACAATATTATTCCTAATTTGTGCTTTTGGATGCCTGAAATGATCCAATTATTTAATTTGATTACCGTTTATTATAAGAACCTTCATTTTAGTTTGTATAACTCGGATTATGTTTCCGACTTATTGAAGTATTTTGGTATTCCGTAACCCTCGTGAATAAATATCATTTATAATGTTTGAGTAAAAGTGGTGTGATCTTCCTTGTGCCGAAATGTGAGCGGTGAGCTGAATTATATTGGGATTTTCCAGAATCTTGCGACAGGAAAATCATTGGTTGGGAGGGTTTAGACGCGAAGCTATACTACCATCCTCATAGCTTCCCTATTCGTGTGACACTAATATAATCGCTTTCTCTATCCTTCTAGTTAATTTCTTTTATTATGTAATTGTGTAATATTCGTGCTCTAGGGACTTTGTTTTATTTTATGTAGTACGGGTGTATTGAGAAAGGCTGGTCCAAAGAACCCCCCCCCAAAGACTGTTTGCTAGCCGACAGCCAGAAGTCCCACCCGGACCAAAACTTCTCGATACATTCAGCCCGTACATGTTGGCTTTGGCCTGATTTGTGGTGCTCTTGCCCATCATAACATCTGATAAATCGGGACTGCGAGAGTTACCACACACATATATATAGGCCAAAGCTGACCTCCTCTTGGATAAAATAACATCCTTTGACAAAGAGGGGATGTGCATGATTTAGATTAATTCCAGATTGTGTACATTACAGGTATCGTAAGAGTTTTTAGTCGGGTACCTAGAACCGCTGCCTGGAGCTCTAGTAGTTGGAACAGACAACGTCTTCATTGGTGCGCATCATCCCACAACAAAAATTGTTTTGATTTTTTTTTTTTATAAGAAAAATGGCAGCTTATCAAATTTTATTTTTTTCTCGCGATTAAAAACTTTTTTATAGCTTTTAAACTCATTATCGGTTTAGTTAAAATTTCAGCATCCGAATTTGATTTTCATTTCGCCTATTCTCACAGTCGCTTTTGTTTAAATATACATAAATTAAAGCCTACAACAATACTTGCATGGGCGGTGTTGTTGTTTTGCTTATCTCTTTTGCTCTTGTGTCTTTACCGTTGTAGCTAACTCTCGCGCTTTTGCGTACAAATTGTTGTTGCGTGTGTTCAATTTGACGCGCTCTCCCGCTCTTTTCCTTTGTTGTTTGATTTGCGCTCTCGTATTTTGCCTACCCGCGACTCTGTGATACGTGTTTTTGTATTTTTGTATTCTTGCTTATCAATTTCTTTAGTTGTGAAGGCTTACTCTGCTTATTAACCCTCGTATGAGAACTGGTCAGTATATTCTTATACACAAATTTTTACCTGTACAATTTGAATTTTTTTATTTTTGTATTCCTTTTTTAAAATAAATTTAACTTTTTGATAAAATGGTTGTCTGCTCAAAAAATAATTGCATAGTTGCCACTAATGCGGTTGACTCCCATAATTATATTCTTTGTTGGTTGTGTGACAATGCGGTTCAAGTGTGCAGGTTACACAGGCAGAATCAAGGAGTATATTGCTAAAGGTGGTGGCTTAAAATATGGATGTGATGCTTGCATGGAGATCGAGAATGAGATGCGCTCATTCATGAGGTGGACTAGAGATAGTTTTGACTTTTTAAGGCAGGTTTTAACAAACTCCAAGCGGAGCTTACTGCGGTAGAGACTCAGTTCAGAAGCTTATCGCTTGTGAATGAGTCTCCGAAACGGAAAAAGACCAGTCCTTGGGTTGCTTCTGTATCTGTAAATCCGCCAGCGTTTCTTATCGTCCCCGACCGGTCTCATGCACTGTCCATTCCCAATGTACAGCAATTGATATCGTTTAAGAGCCCGGTTGTGAATGCGATTAGTAAGGAATTACCGGTATCATCTGGGAATGATCTCTTAAAAACGATACCTATTGTAGTGCCCGATGTGTCCGGGCAATTACCCATTCCAATGGAAATTGCCGATAGTTCTAAAAATATCGAGGGCCCCGTAAACAAGTTGACTGGTGCAGTGGGTGACTTGTCCAACGTTGCTGCTGCGGCTGATGCTTCGGGACCGCGGCCTCTCGTTGGCATACCACCAAAGAAACATATATTTGTTTGTAGGCTAGACCCTGTTGTCACATCTAATGATGTAATAGCCTATATTCGGAAGAAAGTTAACGTCTCGAATATTGCGGTGGAAAAGTTTAAATTGTCTTATTCCCGGGACATTTCGTCCTTTCAAATTAGAGTTTCTGCCAATATCTTCGACATGTTCTGATTACAATCTTCTGTATCCCGTAATCAGATCAGAAGCCTCTCTTTCTCTTGTGAAATCCTCCATTTCAGCACATTTAGCTCGTAATTAGCTGTAGTTAATCATATTTTTAATTGTTTGTCCGTTATATTTGTATTTGTGCCGTCCGATATACGGCTGTGCCCCACGGTCGGTTGGGCGGGAGATGGACAGCGATCTGCTTGGGCTCACGCGAAACAGGCTATGTCCTGGTGTCGTATGGGCCACTTGAACGTACTTCGCATTGTACGCGTCAACGTCCAGACAATTACATGTCGAGAAGATTTTTGGCCGAAACATATAATAGTTAAGGAACCGATTCGCCTACCAACAACAACAACTAATACTATTGCCACATCAGCATCTGCTGGTGTGTCAAAAAACTAGCTTGGTCCCTTAACCTGGGTTACCAGAACGTTAGAGGACTGAAATCTAAACTTCCTAATCTCTATGTAGATAATCTTTCTTTTGAACATAACATTCTAGCTTTTACAGAGACGTGGCTGAAACCTGATATTTCTGATGCATCAGTTTTTTCCACAAACTTTTCTATATTCAGACGTGACCGGGTTTCTCGCATAGGCAGTGGCGTTCCGATAGCTGTTGATGCTGCTTATCATCTGAAATGATTCAATTTTCTAGTACCCAGGAGCTTAAGTTTGTCGGTGTTAAAGTAAATTTTAAGTCTTTTAATGCTTTTATTACTTGTTCCTATATTCCACCATTGTCAGACATGGTGGTATATTCAAATCACTTAGAGACAATTCAGTTTGACTCCTCTTTAGTTTCCAGCCAAGACATGTTATAGTTGTAGGTGATTTTAATTTACCCGTTTCATCAACAGATGAATGTACCATGTTGCTGCCCTCTATGTCACATGACTATATTGATGGCCTTCTAGGCTTATCTTTATCCCAAGTCAATCCTGTCTTAAATTCTTTGACAGCCTAATGAAAACATTATTGCTACCGATTGGTCTTATCTGAACCATTGTAGAGATATGAACTCAGCTGTTCGCTTCTTTTATGATACTCTGAATTCACGCTTTGATATTTGTGTGCCTCTTGGTAGGGAGGAGCGGCTTAACAAACCTGCCTAGCTCTCTCGAGAGTTATCCAATTTGAAAAATGTGAAGACTCGATATCATAAGAAGCTTCAAAAAACACGTCGTTCATCAGATTACGCTCTGTATACAGTCGCTCGTTCAAAATTCATGATGCTTAATTTGTGTGCTATAAGAATCATCTTCAGCGGTGTAAGCTTCAGTTTTCTTCTGACGGCGGCTAAAAAATGGTTCCAGCAACTTGTATAGCTGTTATATAAAGGAAGGCGGCTATAAGACTCAAAATGGTGGATTAAGAATGGTTCCTGCAACTTGTATAGCTGTTATATAAAGAAAGGAGGCTATATGGCTCAAAATGGCTGCTAAAGAATAGTTCCAGCAGCTTGTATAGTTGTTATATAAAGGAAGGCAGCTATAAGGCTCAAAACGGCGGATAAAAAATGGTTCCAGCAACTTGTATAGTTGTTTTATAAAAGGAGGCCGCTATAAGACTCAAAATGGTGGCATAAGAATAGTTCCAGCAATTTGTATAGCTGTTATATAAAGAAAGGAGGCTATATGGCTCAAAATGGCTGCTAAAGAATAGTTCCAGCAGCTTGTATAGTTGTTATATAAAGGAAGGCAGCTATAAGGCTCAAAACGGTGGCTAAAAAATGGTGCCAGCAACTTGTATAGTTGTTTTATAAAGGGAGGCGGCTATAAGACTCAATGGCTGCTTAAGAATGGTTCCAGCAACTTGTATAGCTGTTATATAAAGGAAGGCGGCTATAAGGCTCAAAATGGTGGCTAAAAAATGGTGCCAGCAACTTGCATAGCTGTTATATAAAGAAAGGCGGCTATAAGGCTTAAAATGGCTGCTAAAGAATGGTTCTGCAACTTGTAAAGCTGTTATATAAAGGAAGGCGGCTATAAGGCTCAAAATGGCTGCTAAAGAATGGTGCCAGCAACTTGTATAGCTGTTATATAAAGGCGGAAGGCGGCTATAAGATTCAGTGGCTGCTAAAGAATGGTTCCATCAATTTGTATAGCTGTTTTAGAAAGGGAGGCGGCTATAAGACTCAAAATGGTGGCTAAAGAATGGTTCCAGCAACTTGTATAGCTGTTATATAAAGGAAGGCGGCTATAAGACTCAAAATGGCTGCTAAAGAATGGTGCCAGCAACTTGTATAGCTGTTATATAAAGGCGGAAGGCGGCTATAAGATAAAATGGCTGCTAAAGAATGGTTCCATCAATTTGTATAGCTGTTTTAGAAAGGGGAGGCGGCTATAAAATTCCAAATGGTGGCTAAAGAATGGTTCCAGCAACTTGTATAGCTGTTATATTAAGAAAGGCGGCTATAAGACTCAAAATGGCTGCTAAAAAATGACTCCAGCAGCTTGTATATCTTATCGCTGTAACTCCAAAACGCACAAACCGATTTCCACGGTTTTGCATTTGTTGGAAAGGTATCGGGCTTCATGAGGTTTATAGCAAAGAAAACGTCTAGTCTATTCGTTGTATAATTTTCACGATGATTCTTTTTCAGCTTGCCGTTGATTGGTTTTCGTAACATAGTCTCCCATCTTGATGGGTCGAATCGGAGCGAATCACTTTGTTCACTTTGTCAGAGTTGGACAATTGAACTTCCATTCTATGCCTTTATTAGCCATCTCTTTGACTTCCCTTTTTAGATGATCAGCTCCAACAAAATTTGTTCCCACATCCGATCGTATTCTGATTGGTATACCACGTCTGTTTGCGAAGTTTCGAATACATAAAATACATGCGTCGCAAAATTTTTGACGAATCTCGTCAAAATTATTATTACTATTAAATCACATAATTTGTGTTTTTTGGTAATATGATAGGTTGACGAGTACTTTGCGATAATGATATTGCATAGCCAAGTCTACCGTTTACCACTAAAATCTCGTCTGTATTCATCGTAGGAGTTAAAGAAAAGATGCTACTGTAATTTTACGCCTAAATTTGCATGTAAGTCAACTAGTTTCTTTTCTGCATATTGCGATTTCCGCGAAGAAGGTGTTGTTACATCATTATCACATTGACGTTTCAATATCCGTTGTTTAAATCTTAATATCTATCCCATTGTTCGCTTCAGTCTCAAATATTTTGAAAATCATTTTAGGTCAATAATATTTTCAAAAGTTGTTATATATACCCTTTTCTGATCAGTGGAATCGTTTCCAACGTAGATCTGTTCCTGTACTGGCCAGCTAGATTCATCCATCAAAAAAATTTGGGCCTCTTGTCTAAATATTATCCGGTTCGAACTTAATTTTTACCTTTGCTCTCGTGGCGCATCTAGTTTTTCCCCCAACAAAAATTGTTTAGATTTTTTTTCATAAAAAAATTGCAGAGGACGGACGTGTTTTTTTTTGCGCTTATCAAGTTTTATTTTTTTCTCGCGATTAAAAACTATTTTATAACTTTTAAACTCATTATCGGTTTAGTTAAAATTTCAGCATCCGAATTTGATTTTCATTTCGCGAATTCTCGCAGTCGCTTTTGTTTAAATATACATCAATTTAAGCCTACAACAATAGTTGCATGGGCGGTGTTGTTGTTTTGCTTATCTCTTTTGCTCTTGTGTCTTTACCGTTGTAGTTTACTCTCGTGCTTTTGCGTACAAATTGTTGTTGCGTGTGTTCAATTTGACGCGCTCTCCCGCTCTTTTCCTTTCTTGTTTGATTTGCGCTCTCGTATTTTGCCTACCCGCGACTCTGTGATACGTGTTTTTGTATTTTTGTATTCTTGCTTATCAATTTCTTTAGTTGTGAAGGCTTACTCTGCTTATTAACCCTTGTATGAGAACTGGTCAGTATATTCTTATACACAAATTTTTACCTGTACAATTTGAATTTTTTTATTTTTGTATTCTTTTTTTAAAATAAATTTAACTTTTTGATAAAATGGTTGTCTGCTCAAAAAATAATTGGGTATGATCTCTTAAAAACGATACCTATTGTAGTGCCCGATGTGCCCGGGCAATTACCCATTCCGATAGTTCTAAAAGTATCGAGGGCCCCGTAAACAAGTTGACTGGTGCAGTGGGTGACTTGTCCAACGTTGCGCCCCACGGTCGGTTGGGCGGGAGGTGGACAGCGATCTGTTTGAGCTCACTGCTGGTGTGTCAAAAAAACTAGCTTCGTCCCTTAACCTGGGTTACCAGAACGTTAGAGGACTGAAATCTAAACTTCCTAATCTCTATGTAGATAATCTTTCTTTTGAACATAACATTCTAGCTTTTACAGAGACGTGGCTGAAACCTGATATTTCTGATGCATCAGTTTTTTCCACAAACTTTTCTATATTCAGACGTGACCGGGTTTCTCGCATAGGCAGTGGCGTTCCGATAGCTGTTGATGCTGCTTATCATCTGAAATGATTCAATTTTCTAGTACCCAGGAGCTTAAGTTTGTCGGTGTTAAAGTAAATTTTAAGTCTTTTAATGCTTTTATTACTTGTTCCTATATTCCACCATTGTCAGACATGGTGGTATATTCAAATCACTTAGAGACAATTCAGTTTGACTCCTCTTTAGTTTCCAGCCAAGACATGTTATAGTTGTAGGTGATTTTAATTTACCCGTTTCATCAACAGATGAATGTACCATGTTGCTGCCCTCTATGTCACATGACTATATTGATGGCCTTCTAGGCTTATCTTTATCCCAAGTCAATCCTGTCTTAAATTCTTTGACAGCCTAATGAAAACATTATTACTACCGATTGGTCTTATCTGAACCATTGTAGAGATATGAACTCAGCTGTTCGCTTCTTTTATGATACTCTGAATTCACGCTTTGATATTTGTGTGCCTCTTGGTAGGGAGGAGCGGCTTAACAAACCTGCCTGGCTCTCTCGAGAGTTATCCAATTTGAAAAATGTGAAGACTCGATATCATAAGAAGCTTCAAAAAACACGTCGTTCATCAGATTACGCTCTGTATACAGTCGCTCGTTCAAAATTCATGATGCTTAATTTGTGTGCTATAAGAATCATCTTCAGCGGTGTAAGCTTCAGTTTTCTTCTGACGGCGGCTAAAAAATGGTTCCAGCAACTTGTATAGCTGTTATATAAAGGAAGGCGGCTATAAGACTCAAAATGGTGGCTTAAGAATGGTTCCTGCAACTTGTATAGCTGTTATATAAAGAAAGGAGGCTATATGGCTCAAAATGGCTGCTAAAGAATAGTTCCAGCAGCTTGTATAGTTGTTATATAAAGGAAGGCAGCTATAAGGCTCAAAACGGCGGCTAAAAAATGGTTCCAGCAACTTGTATAGTTGTTTTATAAAAGGAGGCCGCTATAAGACTCAAAATGGCTGCTAAAGAATGGTTCCAGCAACTTGTATAGCTGTTTTATAAAAGAAGCCGGCAATAAGGCTCAAAATGGTGGCTAAAGAATGGTTCCAGCAACTTGTATAGCTGTTTTATAAGAGAAGTCGGCAATAAGGCTCAAAATGGCGGCTGAAGAATGGTTCTGCAGGCGTTCTGAAGGCGGCTATAAGACTCAAAATGGTGGCTTAAGAATGGTTCCAGCAAATTGTATATCTGTTTTATAAAGAGAGGCGGCTATAAAGCTCAAAACGGTTGCTAAAGTATGGTTCTGCAACTCGTATAGCTGTTATATAAAGGGAGGCCGCTATAAGACTCAAAATGGCTGCTAAAGAATGGTTCCAGCAACTTGTATAGCTGTTTTATAAAAGAAGCCGGCTATAAGGCTCAAAAAGGCGGCTAAAAAAATGGTTCCAGCAAATTGTATAGCTGTTATATAAAAGAATCCGGCAATAAGGCTCAAAATGGCTGCTAAATAATGGTTCCAGCAACTTGTATATCTGTTATATAAAGGAAGGTGGCTATAAGACTCAATGGCTGCTAAAGAATGGTGCCAGCAACTTGTATAGCTGTTATATAAAGGAAGGCGGCTATAAGATTCAATGGCTGCTAAAGAATGGTTCCAGCAACTTGTATAGCTGTTTTAGAAAGGGAGGCGGCTATAAGACTCAAAATGGTGGCTAAAGAATGGTTCCAGCAACTTGTATAGCTGTTATATAAAGGAAGGCGGCTATAAGACTCAAAATGGCTGCTAAAAAATGACTCCAGCAGCTTGTATATCTTATCGCTGTAACTCCAAAACGCACAAATCGATTTCCACGGTTTTGCATTTGTTGGGAAGGTATCGGGCTTCGTGAGGTTTATAGCAAAGAAAACGTCTAATCTATATTCGTTGTATAATTTTCACGATGATTCTTTTTCAGCTTGCCCTTGATTGGTTTTCGTCACATAGTCTCCCATCTTGATGGGTCGAATCGGAGCGAACCACTTTGTTCACTTTGTCAGAGTTGGTAGATATTCCCTAATCTTTCGTTTTCAAAACGTATTTTTTAATTGTTGACAAATCCTATTTTGTTTTCGATGACAATAGTTGTCTCTTTTTACGGCGTCTCGCAAACTTACGACGCAAAATTTTTGACGAATCTCGTCAAAATTATTATTACTATTAAATCACATAATTTGTGTTTTTTTGGTAATATGATAGGTTGACGAGCACTTTGCGATAATGATATTGCATAGCCAAGTCTACCGTTTACCACTAAAATCCCGTCTGTACTCATCGTAGGAGTTAAAGAGAAGATGCAACTGTAATTTTATACGCCTAAATTTGCATGTAAATCAACTAGTTTCTTTTCTGTATATTGCGATTTCCGCGAAGAAGGTGTTGTTACATCATTATTAAATTAACGTTTCAATATCCGTTGTTTAAATCTCAATATCTATCCCATTGTTCGCTTCGGTGTCAAATATTTTGAAAATCTATAAATTTTTTTGAAATAATATTTTCAAAAGTTGTTATATATACCCTTTTTTGATCAGTGGAATCGTTTCCAACGTAGATCTGTTCCCGTACTGTCCAGCTAGATTCATCCATCAAAAAAAATTTGGGGCCTATTGTCTAAATATTATCCGGTTCGTACTTAATTTTTACCTTTGCTCTCGTGGCTTTATCGGCAGCATTTAAATCTGTTGGAACCCACCGCCAATCATTTTCATTTGTTGATTCCAATATTTCGTTCATACGATGAGCAACAAATTATTTATATCTCCGATAATCTGATTGAACCCAAGCTATGACAGTCTTTGAATCTAACCATAATACATATTTTTGCACGTTAACAGTATGACTTTCCAGTATAAGAGTTTTTAGTCGGGTACCTAAAACCGCTGCCTGGAGCTCTAGTAGTTGGAACAGACAACGTCTTCATTGGTGCGCATCATCCCTCAACAAAAATTGTTTTGATTTTTTTTTTTTTTATAAAAAAAAAATTACAGTTTATCAAATTTTATTTTTTTCTCGCGATTAAAAACTTTTTATAACTTTTAAACTCATTATCGGTTTAGTTAAAATTTCAGCATCCGAATTTGATTTTCATTTCGCGAATTCTCACAGTCGCTTTTGTTTAAATATACATCAATTTAAGCCTACAACAATAGTTGCATGGGCGGTGTTGTTGTTTTGCTTATCTCTTTTGCTCTTGTGTCTTTACCGTTGTAGTTTACTCTCGTGCTTTTGCGTACAAATTGTTGTTGCGTGTGTTCAATTTGACGCGCTCTCCCGCTCTTTTCCTTTCTTGTTTGATTTGCGCTCTCGTATTTTGCCTACCCGCGACTCTGTGATACGTGTTTTTGTATTTTTGGATTCTTGCTTATCAATTTCTTTAGTTGTGAAGGCTTACTCTGCTTATTAACCCTTGTATGAGAACTGGTCAGTATATTCTTATACACAAATTTTTACCTGTACAATTTGAATTTTTTTATTTTTGTATTCTTTTTTTAAAATAAATTTAACTTTTTGATAAAATGGTTGTCTGCTCAAAAAATAATTGGGTATGATCTCTTAAAAACGATACCTATTGTAGTGCCCGATGTGCCCGGGCAATTACCCATTCCGATAGTTCTAAAAGTATCGAGGGCCCCGTAAACAAGTTGACTGGTGCAGTGGGTGACTTGTCCAACGTTGCGCCCCACGGTCGGTTGGGCGGGAGGTGGACAGCGATCTGTTTGAGCTCACTGCTGGTGTGTCAAAAAACTAGCTTCGTCCCTTAACCTGGGTTACCAGAACGTTAGAGGACTGAAATCTAAACTTCCTAATCTCTATGTAGATAATCTTTCTTTTGAACATAACATTCTAGCTTTTACAGAGACGTGGCTGAAACCTGATATTTCTGATGCATCAGTTTTTTCCACAAACTTTTCTATATTCAGACGTGACCGGGTTTCTCGCATAGGCAGTGGCGTTCCGATAGCTGTTGATGCTGCTTATCATCTGAAATGATTCAATTTTCTAGTACCCAGGAGCTTAAGTTTGTCGGTGTTAAAGTAAATTTTAAGTCTTTTAATGCTTTTATTACTTGTTCCTATATTCCACCATTGTCAGACATGGTGGTATATTCAAATCACTTAGAGACAATTCAGTTTGACTCCTCTTTAGTTTCCAGCCAAGACATGTTATAGTTGTAGGTGATTTTAATTTACCCGTTTCATCAACAGATGAATGTACCATGTTGCTGCCCTCTATGTCACATGACTATATTGATGGCCTTCTAGGCTTATCTTTATCCCAAGTCAATCCTGTCTTAAATTCTTTGACAGCCTAATGAAAACATTATTACTACCGATTGGTCTTATCTGAACCATTGTAGAGATATGAACTCAGCTGTTCGCTTCTTTTATGATACTCTGAATTCACGCTTTGATATTTGTGTGCCTCTTGGTAGGGAGGAGCGGCTTAACAAACCTGCCTGGCTCTCTCGAGAGTTATCCAATTTGAAAAATGTGAAGACTCGATATCATAAGAAGCTTCAAAAAACACGTCGTTCATCAGATTACGCTCTGTATACAGTCGCTCGTTCAAAATTCATGATGCTTAATTTGTGTGCTATAAGAATCATCTTCAGCGGTGTAAGCTTCAGTTTTCTTCTGACGGCGGCTAAAAAATGGTTCCAGCAACTTGTATAGCTGTTATATAAAGGAAGGCGGCTATAAGACTCAAAATGGTGGCTTAAGAATGGTTCCTGCAACTTGTATAGCTGTTATATAAAGAAAGGAGGCTATATGGCTCAAAATGGCTGCTAAAGAATAGTTCCAGCAGCTTGTATAGTTGTTATATAAAGGAAGGCAGCTATAAGGCTCAAAACGGCGGCTAAAAAATGGTTCCAGCAACTTGTATAGTTGTTTTATAAAGGGAGGCCGCTATAAGACTCAAAATGGCTGCTAAAGAATGGTTCCAGCAACTTGTATAGCTGTTTTATAAAAGAAGCCGGCAATAAGGCTCAAAATGGTGGCTAAAGAATGGTTCCAGCAACTTGTATAGCTGTTTTATAAGAGAAGTCGGCAATAAGGCTCAAAATGGCGGCTAAAGAATGGTTCTGCAGGCGTTCTGAAGGCGGCTATAAGACTCAAAATGGTGGCTTAAGAATGGTTCCAGCAAATTGTATATCTGTTATATAAAAGAATCCGGCAATAAGGCTCAAAATGGCTGCTAAATAATGGTTCCAGCAACTTGTATATCTGTTATATAAAGGAAGGTGGCTATAAGGCTCAAAAAAGGCGGCTAAAAAATGGTTCCAGCAAATTGTATAGCTGTTATATAAAAAAGAATCCGGCAATAAGGCTCAAAATGGCTGCTAAATAATGGTTCCAGCAACTTGTATAGCTGTTTTATAAAAGAAGCCGGCTATAAGGCTCAAAAAAGGCGGCTAAAAAATGGTTCCAGCAAATTGTATAGCTGTTATATAAAAGAATCCGGCAATAAGGCTCAAAATGGCTGCTAAATAATGGTTCCAGCAACTTGTATAGCTGTTTTATAAAAGAAGCCGGCTATAAGGCTCAAAAAGGCGGCTAAAAAATGGTTCCAGCAAATTGTATAGCTGTTATATAAAAGAATCCGGCAATAAGGCTCAAAATGGCTGCTAAATAATGGTTCCAGCAACTTGTATAGCTGTTTTATAAAAGAAGCCGGCTATAAGGCTCAAAAAGGCGGCTAAAAAATGGTTCCAGCAAATTGTATAGCTGTTATATAAAAGAATCCGGCAATAAGACTCAAAATGGCTGCTAAATAATGGTTCCAGCAACTTGTATATCTGTTATATAAAGGAAGGTGGCTATAAGACTCAATGGCTGCTAAAGAATGGTGCCAGCAACTTGTATAGCTGTTATATAAAGGAAGGCGGCTATAAGATTCAATGGCTGCTAAAGAATGGTTCCAGCAACTTGTATAGCTGTTTTAGAAAGGGAGGCGGCTATAAGACTCAAAATGGTGGCTAAAGAATGGTTCCAGCAACTTGTATAGCTGTTATATAAAGGAAGGCGGCTATAAGACTCAAAATGGCTGCTAAAAAATGACTCCAGCAGCTTGTATATCTTATCGCTGTAACTCCAAAACGCACAAATCGATTTCCACGGTTTTGCATTTGTTGGGAAGGTATCGGGCTTCGTGAGGTTTATAGCAAAGAAAACGTCTAATCTATATTCGTTGTATAATTTTCACGATGATTCTTTTTCAGCTTGCCCTTGATTGGTTTTCGTCACATAGTCTCCCATCTTGATGGGTCGAATCGGAGCGAACCACTTTGTTCACTTTGTCAGAGTTGGTAGATATTCCCTAATCTTTCGTTTTCAAAACGTATTTTTTAATTGTTGACAAATCCTATTTTGTTTTCGATGACAATAGTTGTCTCTTTTTACGGCGTCTCGCAAACTTACGACGCAAAATTTTTGACGAATCTCGTCAAAATTATTATTACTATTAAATCACATAATTTGTGTTTTTTTGGTAATATGATAGGTTGACGAGCACTTTGCGATAATGATATTGCATAGCCAAGTCTACCGTTTACCACTAAAATCCCGTCTGTACTCATCGTAGGAGTTAAAGAGAAGATGCAACTGTAATTTTATACGCCTAAATTTGCATGTAAATCAACTAGTTTCTTTTCTGTATATTGCGATTTCCGCGAAGAAGGTGTTGTTACATCATTATTAAATTAACGTTTCAATATCCGTTGTTTAAATCTCAATATCTATCCCATTGTTCGCTTCGGTGTCAAATATTTTGAAAATCTATAAATTTTTTTGAAATAATATTTTCAAAAGTTGTTATATATACCCTTTTTTGATCAGTGGAATCGTTTCCAACGTAGATCTGTTCCCGTACTGTCCAGCTAGATTCATCCATCAAAAAAATTTGGGGCCTATTGTCTAAATATTATCCGGTTCGTACTTAATTTTTACCTTTGCTCTCGTGGCTTTATCGGCAGCATTTAAATCTGTTGGAACCCACCGCCAATCATTTTCATTTGTTGATTCCAATATTTCGTTCATACGATGAGCAACAAATTATTTATATCTCCGATAATCTGATTGAACCCAAGCTATGACAGTCTTTGAATCTAACCATAATACATATTTTTGCACGTTAACAGTATGACTTTCCAGTATAAGAGTTTTTAGTCGGGTACCTAAAACCGCTGCCTGGAGCTCTAGTAGTTGGAACAGACAACGTCTTCATTGGTGCGCATCATCCCTCAACAAAAATTGTTTTGATTTTTTTTTTGTTTTATAAAAAAAATTACAGTTTATCAAATTTTATTTTTTCTCGCGATTAAAAACTTTTTATAACTTTTAAACTCATTATCGGTTTAGTTAAAATTTCAGCATCCGAATTTGATTTTCATTTCGCGAATTCTCACAGTCGCTTTTGTTTAAATATACATCAATTTAAGCCTACAACAATACTTGCATGGGCGCTCTTTTCCTTTCTTGTTTGATTTGCGCTCTCGTATTTTGCCTACCCGCGACTCTGTGATACGTGTTTTTTGATTTGTGTATTCTTGCTTATCAATTTCTTTAGTTGTGAAGGTGCTTATTAACCCTGCTTATTAACCCTTGTATGAGAACTGGTCAGTATATTCTTATACACAAATTTTTACCTGTACAATTTGAATTTTTTTATTTTTGTATTCCTTTTTTAAAATAAATTTAACTTTTTGATAAAATGGTTGTCTGCTCAAAAAATAATTGCATAGTTGCCACTAATGCGGTTGACTCCCATAATTATATTCTTTGTTGGTTGTGTGACAATGCGGTTCAAGTGTGCAGGTTACACAGGCAGAATCAAGGAGTATATTGCTAAAGGTGGTGGCTTAAAATATGGATGTGATGCTTGCATGGAGATCGAGAATGAGATGCGCTCATTCATGAGGTGGACTAGAGATAGTTTTGACTTTTTAAGGCAGGTTTTAACAAACTCCAAGCGGAGCTTACTGCGGTAGAGACTCAGTTCAGAAGCTTATCGCTTGTGAATGAGTCTCCGAAACGGAAAAAGACCAGTCCTTGGGTTGCTTCTGTATCTGTAAATCCGCCAGCGTTTCTTATCGTCCCCGACCGGTCTCATGCACTGTCCATTCCCAATGTACAGCAATTGATATCGTTTAAGAGCCCGGTTGTGAATGCGATTAGTAAGGAATTACCGGTATCATCTGGGAATGATCTCTTAAAAACGATACCTATTGTAGTGCCCGATGTGTCCGGGCAATTACCCATTCCAATGGAAATTGCCGATAGTTCTAAAAATATCGAGGGCCCCGTAAACAAGTTGACTGGTGCAGTGGGTGACTTGTCCAACGTTGCTGCTGCGGCTGATGCTTCGGGACCGCGGCCTCTCGTTGGCATACCACCAAAGAAACATATATTTGTTTGTAGGCTAGACCCTGTTGTCACATCTAATGATGTAATAGCCTATTTCCGGAAGAAAGTTAACGTCTCGAATATTGCGGTGGAAAAGTTTAAATTGTCTTATTCCCGGGACATTTCGTCCTTTCAAATTAGAGTTTCTGCTAATATCTTCGACATGTTCTGATTACAATCTTCTGTATCCCGTAATCAGATCAGAAGCCTCTCTTTCTCTTGTGAAATCCTCCATTTTAGCACATTTAGCTCGTAATTAGCTGTAGTTAATCATATTTTTAATTGTTTGTCCGTTATATTTGCATTTGTTCACGTGATTGTGCCGTCCGATATACGGCTGTGCCCCACGGTC
This sequence comes from Drosophila equinoxialis, assembly GCA_018150345.1. Classification (NCBI taxonomy): domain Eukaryota; kingdom Metazoa; phylum Arthropoda; class Insecta; order Diptera; family Drosophilidae; genus Drosophila; species Drosophila equinoxialis. The sequence continues at coordinate 666,473 of JAECWI010000729.1, forward strand.
GGTTGAACGGGAGGTGGACAGCGATCTGCTTGGGCTCACGCGAAACAGGCTATGTCCTGGTGTCGTATGGGCCACTTGAACGTACTTCGCATTGTACGCGTCAACGTCCAGACAATTACATGTCGAGAAGATTTTTGGCCGAAACATATAATAGTTAAGGAACCGATTCGCCTACCAACAACAACAACTAATACTATTGCCACATCAGCATCTGCTGGTGTGTCAAAAAACTAGCTTGGTCCCTTAACCTGGGTTACCAGAACGTTAAGGGACTGAAATCTAAACTTCCTAATCTCTATGTAGATAATCTTTCTTTTGAACATAACATTCTAGCTTTTACAGAGACGTGGCTGAAACCTGATATTTCTGATGCATCAGTTTTTTCCACAAACTTTTCTATATTCAGACGTGACCGGGTTTCTCGCATAGGCAGTGGCGTTCCGATAGCTGTTGATGCTGCTTTATCATCTGAAATGATTTAATTTTCTAGTACCCAGGAGATTAAGTTTGTCGGTGTTAAAGTAAATTTTAAGTCTTTTAATGCTTTTATTACTTGTTCCTATATTCCACCATTGTCAGACATGGTGGTATATTAAAATCATTTAGAGACAATTCAGTTTGACTCCTCTTTAGTTTCCAGCCAAGACATGTTATAGTTGTAGGTGATTTTAATTTACCCGCTTCACCAACAGATGAATGTACCATGTTGCTGCCCTCTATGTCACACGACTATATTGATGGCCTTCTAGGCTTATCTTTATCCCAACTCAATCCTGTCTTAAATTCTTTGACAGCCTAATGAAAACATTACTACTACCGATTGGTCTTATCTGAACCATTGTAGAGATATGAACTAAGCTGTTCGCTTCTTTTATAATACTCTGAATTCACGCTTTGATATTTGTGTGCCTCTTGGTAGGGAGGAGCGGCTTAACAAACCTCCCTGGTTCTCTCGAGAGTTATCCAATTTGAAAAATGTGAAGACTCGATATCATAAGAAGTTTCAAAAAACACGTCGTTCATCAGATTACGCTCTGTATACAGTCGCTCGTTCAAAATTCATGATGCTTAATACACAATGCTATAAGAATCATCTTCAGCGGTGTAAGCTTCAGTTTTCTTCTGACGGCGGCTAAAAAAATGGTTCCAGCAACTTGTATAGCTGTTATATAAAGGAAGGCGGCTATAAGACTCAAAATGGTGGCTTAAGAATGGTTCCTGCAACTTGTATAGCTGTTATATAAAGAAAGGAGGCTATATGGCTCAAAATGGCTGCTAAAGAATAGTTCCAGCAGCTTGTATAGTTGTTATATAAAGGAAGGCGGCTATAAGGCTCAAAAAGGCGGCTAAAAAATGGTTCCAGCAACTTGTATAGTTGTTTTATAAAGGGAGGCGGCTATAAGCCTCAATGGCTGCTTAAGAATGGTTCCAGCAACTTGTATAGCTGTTATATAAAGGAAGACGGCTATAAGGCTCAAAATGGTGGCTAAAAAATGGTGCCAGCAACTTGCATAGCTGTTATATAAAGAAAGGCGGCTATAAGGCTTAAAATGGCTGCTAAAGAATGGTTCTGCAACTTGTAAAGCTGTTATATAAAGGAAGGCGGCTATAAGGCTCAAAATGGCTGCTAAAGATTGGTGCCAGCAACTTGTATAGCTGTTATATAAAGGCGGAAGGCGGCTATAAGATTCAGTGGCTGCTAAAGAATGGTTCCATCAATTTGTATAGCTGTTTTAGAAAGGGAGGCGGCTATAAGACTCAAAATGGTGACTTAAGAATGGTTCCAGCAACTTGTATAGCTGTTATATAAAGGAAGGCGGCTATAAGACTCAAAATGGCTGCTAAAGAATGGTGCCAGCAACTTGTATAGCTGTTATATAAAGGCGGAAGGCGGCTATAAGATAAAATGGCTGCTAAAGAATGGTTTCATCAATTTGCATAGCTGTTTTAGAAAGGGAGGCGGCTATAAGATTCAAAATGGTGGCTAAAGAATGGTTCCAGCAACTTGTATAGCTGTTATATGAAGTAAGGCGGCTATAAGACTCAAAATGGCTGCTAAAAAATGACTCCAGCAGCTTGTATATCTTATCGCTGTAACTCCAAAACGCACAAACCGATTTCCACGGTTTTGAATTTGTTGGAAAGGTATCGGGCTTCATGAGGTTTATAGCAAAGAAAACGTCTAGTCTATATTCGTTGTATAATTTTCACGATGATTCTTTTTCAGCTTGCCGTTGATTGGTTTTCGTCACATAGTCTCCCATCTTGATGGGTCGAATAGGAGCGAACCACTTTGTTCACTTTGTCAGAGTTGGACAATTGAACTTCCATTCTATGCCTTTATTAGCCATCTCTTTGACTTCCCTTATTAGATGATCAGCTCCAACAAAATTTGTTCCCACATCCGATCGTATTCTGATTGGTATACCACGTCTGTTTGCGAAGTTTCGAATACATAAAATACATGCGTCGCAAAATTTTTGACGAATCTCGTCAAAATTATTATTACTATTAAATCACATAATTTGTGTTTTTTTTGGTGGTATGATAGGTTGACGAGTACTTTGCGATAATGATATTGCATAGCCAAGTCTACCGTTTACCACTAAAATCTCGTCTGTATTCATCGTAGGAGTTAAAGAAAAGATGCTACTGTAATTTTACGCCTAAATTTGCATGTAAGTCAACTAGTTTCTTTTCTGCATATTGCGATTTCCGCGAAGAAGGTGTTGTTACATCATTATCACATTGACGTTTCAATATCCGTTGTTTAAATCTTAATATCTATCACATTGTTCGCTTCAGTCTCAAATATTTTGAAAATCATTTTAGGTCAATAATATTTTCAAAAGTTGTTATATATACCCTTTTTTGATCAGTGGAATCGTTTCCAACGTAGATCTGTTCCTGTACTGGCCAGCTAGATTCATCCATCAAAAAAATTTGGGCCTCTTGTCTAAATATTATCCGGTTCGAACTTAATTTTTACCTTTGCTCTCGTGGCTTTGTCGGCAGCATTTAAATCTGTTGAAACCCACCGCCAATCATTCTCATTTGTTGATTCCAATATTTCGTTCATACGATGAGCAACAAATTATTTATTGAACCCAAGCTATGACAGTCTTTGAATCTAACCATAATACATATTTTTGCACGTTAACAGTATGATTTTCCAGTATAAGAGTTTTTAGTCGGGTACCTAAAACCGCTGCCTGGAGCTCTAGTAGTTGGAACAGACAACGTCTTTATTGGTGCGCATCTAGTTTTTCCCCCAACAAAAATTGTTTAGATTTTTTTTGTCATAAAAAAATTGTAGAGGACGGACGTGTTTTTTTTGCGCTTATCAAATTTTATTTTTTTCTCGCGATTAAAAACTATTTTATAACTTTTAAACTCATTATCGGTTTAGTTAAAATTTCAGCATCCGAATTTGATTTTCATTTCGCGAATTCTCGCAGTCGCTTTTGTTTAAATATACATCAATTTAAGCCTACAACAATACTTGCATGGGCGGTGTTGTTGATTTGCTTATCTCTTTTGCTCCTGTGTCTTTACCGTTGTAGCTAACTCTCGTGCTTTTGCGTACAAATTGTTGTTGCGTGTGTTCAATTTGACGCGCTCTCCCGCTCTTTTCCTTTCTTGTTTGATTTGCGCTCTCGTATTTTGCCTACCCGCGACTCTGTGATACGTGTTTTTGTATTTGTGTATTCTTGCTTATCAATTTCTTTAGTTGTGAAGGCTTACTCTGCTTATTAACCCTTGTATGAGAACTGGTCAGTATATTCTTGTACACAAATTTTTACCTGTACAATTTGAATTTTTTTATTTTTGTATTCTTTTTTTTAAAATAAATTTAACTTTTTGATAAAATGGTTGTCTGCTCAAAAAATAATTGGGTATGATCTCTTAAAAACCATACCTATTGTAGTGCCCGATGTGTCCGGGCAATTACCCATTCCGATGGAAATTGCCGATAGTTCTAAAAGTATCGAGGGCCCCGTAAACAAGTTGACTGGTGCAGTGGGTTACTTGTCCAACGTTGCGCCCCATGGTCGGTTGGGCGGAAGGTGGACAGCGATCTGCTTGAGCTCACGCGAAACAGGCTATGTCCTGGTGTCGTATGGGCCACTTGAACGTACTTCGCATTGTACTCGTCAACGTCCAGACAATTACATGTCGAGAAGATTTTTGGCCGAAACATATAATAGTTAAGGAACCGATTCGCCTACCAACAACAACAACTAATACTATTGCCACATCAGCATCTGCTGGTGTGTCAAAAAACTAGCTTGGTCCCTTAACCTGGGTTACCAGAACGTTAAGGGACTGAAATCTAAACTTCCTAATCTCTATGTAGATAATCTTTCTTTTGAACATAACATTCTAGCTTTTACAGAGACGTGGCTGAAACCTGATATTTCTGATGCATCAGTTTTTTCCACAAACTTTTCTATATTCAGACGTGACCGGGTTTCTCGCATAGGCAGTGGCGTTCCGATAGCTGTTGATGCTGCTTATCATCTGAAATGATTCAATTTTCTAGTACCCAGGAGCTTAAGTTTGTCGGTGTTAAAGTAAATTTTAAGTCTTTTAATGCTTTTATTACTTGTTCCTATATTCCACCATTGTCAGACATGGTGGTATATTCAAATCATTTAGAGACAATTCAGTTTGACTCCTCTTTAGTTTCCAGCCAAGACATTTTATAGTTGTAGGTGATTTTAATTTACCCGCTTTAGCATGGTCACCAACAGATGAATGTACCATGTTGCTGCCCTCTATGTCACATGACTATATTGATGGCCTTCTAGGCTTATCTTTATCCCAAGTCAATCCTGTCTTAAATTCTTTGACAGCCTAATGAAAACATTATTACTACCGATTGCTCTTATCTGAACCATTGTAGAGATATGAACTCAGCTGTTTGCTTCTTTTATGATACTCTGAATTCACGCTTTGATATTTGTGTGCCTCTTGGTAGGGAGGAGCGGCTTAACAAACATGCCTGGCACTCTCGAGAGTTATCCAATTTGAAAAATGTGAAGACTCGATATTATAAGAAGTTTCAAAAAACACGTCGTTCATCAGATTACGCTCTGTATACAGTCGCTCGTTCAAAATTCATGATGCTTAATATATAAGAATTATCTTCAGCGGTGTAAGCTTCAGTTTTCTTTTGACGGCGGCTAAAAAATGGTTCCAGCAACTTGTATAGCTGTTATATAAAGGAAGGCGGCTATAAGACTCAAAATGGTGGCTTAAGAATGGTTCCAGCAAATTGTATAGCTGTTATATAAAAGAATCCGGCAATAAGGCTCAAAATGGCGGCTTAAGAATGGTTCCAGCAACTTGTATATCTGTTATATAAAGGAAGGTGGCTATAAGACTCAATGGCTGCTAAAGAATGGTTCCAGCAACTTGTATAGTTGTTTTATAAAGGGAGGCGGCTATAAGAATCAAAATGGTGGCTAAAGAATGGTTCCAGCAACTTTAATAGCTGTTTTATAAAAGAAGCCGGCAATAAGGCTCAAAATGGCGGCTAAAGAATGGTTCTGCAACTTGTATAGCTGTTATATAAAGGAAGGCGGCTACAAGACTCAAAATGGTGGCTTAAGAATGGTTCCAGCAACTTGTATAGCTGTTATATAAAGGAAGGGGGCTATAAGACTCAAAATGGTGACTTAAGAATGGTTCCAGCAACTTGTATAGCTGTTATATAAAGAAAGGCGGCTATAAGGCTCAAAATGGCTGCTAAAGAATGGTGCCAGCAACTTGTATAGCTGTTATATAAAGGAAGGCGGCTATAAGATTCAATGGCTGCTAAAGAATGGTTCCAGCAACTTGTATAGCTGTTTTAGAAAGGGAGGCGGCTATAAGACTCAAAATGGTGGCTAAAGAATGGTTCCAGCAACTTGTATAGCTGTTATATAAAGGAAGGCGGCTATAAGACTCAAAATGGCTGCTAAAAAATGACTCCAGCAGCTTGTATATCTTATCGCTGTAACTCCAAAACGCACAAATCGATTTCCACGGTTATGCATTTGTTGGGAAGGTATCGGGCTTCGTGAGGTTTATAGCAAAAAAAACGTCTAATCTATATTCGTTGTATAATTTTAACGATGATTCTTTTTCAGCTTGCCGTTGATTGGTTTTCGTCACATAGTCTCCCATCTTGATGGGTCGAATCGGAGCGAACCACTTTGTTCCCTTTGTCAGAGTTGGACAATTCAACTTCCATTCTATGCCTTTATTAGCCATCTCTTTGACTTCCCTTATTAGATGATCAGATCCAACAAAATTTGTTCCCACATCCGATCGTATTCTGATTGGTATACCACGTCTGTTTGCGAAGTTTCGAATATATAAAATACATGCGTCGTAAAATTTTTGACGAATCTCGTCAAAATTATTATTACTATTAAATCACATAATTTGTGTTTTTTTGGTAATATGATAGGTTGACGAGCACTTTGCGATAATGATATTGCATAGCCAAGTCTACCGTTTACCACTAAAATCCCGTCTGTAGTCATCGTAGGAGTTAAAGAGAAGATGCAACTGTAATTTTATACGACTAAATTTGCATGTAAATCAACTAGTTCCTTTTCTGTATATTGCGATTTCCGCGAAGAAGGTGTTGTTACATCATTATTAAATTAACGTTTCAATATCCGTTGTTTAAATCTCAATATCTATCCCATTGTTCGCTTCGGTGTCAAATATTTTGAAAATCTATAAATTTTTTTGAAATAATATTTTCAAAAGTTGTTATATATACCCTTTTTTGATCAGTGGAATCGTTTCCAACGTAGATCTGTTCCCGTACTGGCCAGCTAGATTCATCCATCAAAAAAAATTTGGGGCCTCTTATGACTTTCCAGTATAAGAGTTTTTAGTCGGGTACCTAAAGCCACTGCCTGGACAACGTCTTCATTGGTGCGCATCATCCCTCAACAAAAATTGTTTTGATTTTTTTTTGTTTTATAAAAAAAATTGCAGTTTATCAAATTTTATTTTTTCTCGCGATTAAAAACTTTTTATAACTTTTAAACTCATTATCGGTTTAGTTAAAATTTCAGCATGCGAATTTGATTTTCATTTCGCGAATTCTCGCAGTCGCTTTTGTTTAAATATACATCAATTTAAGCCTACAACAATACTCTCATGGGCGGTGTTGTTGTTTTGCTTATCTCTTTTGCTCTTGTGTCTTTACCGTTGTAGCTAACTTTCGTGCTTTTGCGTACAAATTGTTGTTGCGTGTGTTCAATTTGACGCGCTCTCCCGCTCTTTTCCTTTCTTGTTTGATTTGCGCTCTCGTATTTTGCCTACCCGCGACTCTGTGATACGTGTTTTTGTATTTGTGTATTCTTGCTTATCAATTTCTTTAGTTGTGAAGGCTTACTCTGCTTATTAACCCTCGTATGAGAACTGGTCAGTATATTCTTATACACAAATTTTTACCTGTACAATTTGAATTTTTTTATTTTTGTATTCCTTTTTTAAAATAAATTTAACTTTTTGATAAAATGGTTGTCTGCTCAAAATTAATTGCATAGTTGCCACTAATGCGGTTGACTCCCATAATTATATTCTTTGTTGGTTGTGTGACAATGCGGTTCAAGTGTGCAGGTTACACAGGCAGAATCAAGGAGTATATTGCTAAAGGTGGTGGCTTAAAATATGGATGTGATGCTTGCATGGAGGTCGAGAATGAGATGCGCTCATTCATGAGGTGGACTAGAGATAGTTTTGACTTTTTAAGGCAGGTTTTAACAAACTCCAAGCGGAGCTTACTGCGGTAGATACTCAGTTCAGAAGCTTATCGCTTGTGAATGAGTCTCCGAAACGGAAAAAGACCAGTCCTTGGGTTGCTTCTGTATCTGTAAATCCGCCAGCGTTTCTTATCGTCCCCGACCGGTCTCATGCACTGTCCATTCCCAATGTACAGCAATTGATATCGTTTAAGAGCCCGGTTGTGAATGCGATTAGTAAGGAATTACCGGTATCATCTGGGAATGATCTCTTAAAAACGATACCTATTGTAGTGCCCGATGTGTCCGGGCAATTACCCATTCCAATGGAAATTGCCGATAGTTCTAAAAATATCGAGGGCCCCGTAAACAAGTTGACTGGTGCAGTGGGTGACTTGTCCAACGTTGCTGCTGCGGCTGATGCTTCGGGACCGCGGCCTCTCGTTGGCATACCACCAAAGAAACATATATTTGTTTGTAGGCTAGACCCTGTTGTCACATCTAATGATGTAATAGCCTATATTCGGAAGAAAGTTAACGTCTCGTATATTGCGGTGGAAAAGTTTAAATTTTCTCATTCCCGGGACATTTCGTCCTTTCAAATTAGAGTTTCTGCCAATATCTTCGACATGTTCTGATTACAATCTTCTGTATCCCGTAATCAGATCAGAAGCCTCTCTTTCTCTTGTAAAAACCTCCATTTTAGCACCTTTAGCTCGTAATTAGCTATAGTTAATCATATTTTTAATTGTTTGTCCGTTATATTTGTATTTGTTCACGTGATTGTGCCATCCGATATACGGCTGCGCCTCACGGTCGGTTGGTCGGGAGGTGGACAGCGATCTGCTTGGGCTCACGCGAAACAGGCTATGTCCTGGTGCCGTATGGGCCACTTGAACTTACTTCGCATTGTACGCGTCAACGTCCAGACAATTGCATGTCGAGAAGATTTTTGGCCGAAACATATAGTACTTAAGGAACCGATTCGCCTACCAACAACAACAACTAATACTATCGCCACATCAGCATCTGCTGGTGTGTCAAAAAACTAGCTTCGTCCCTTAACCTGGGTTACCAGAACGTTAGAGGACTGAAATCTAAACTTCCGAATCTCTATATAGATAGTGCTATGTATAATTTAAAATTTAAAATAAGCATTTTCCAACATTGTTAAACCTTGTATTCCTTAGATATGGTAACATTGTTATTACAAATGAATAAACGGGCAATCTAGCATAAGCTCTCAAGAAAAACACGCGTACCTCTCTACTGTGGACACAACATTAATGGCGACGAGGCAAAAAAGAAATTAAAACGTTTAGATACAATAATTGTGTAAAATCTAGTTGGTCAGTCGTTGATTCTCATCAAGATGCCAATACAAAGTGCGGAATTTCAAGAATTGCTTTCACAGCAACAGCATTGCACAACGAACATTCTAGAACAACAACGACAATGGATGAGAGAAATTCTGGGGAATAATTCTTCATCTAGTGCTAGTAATTCAAGCCACGCGGGTCAATTGTCTATGTGTCCTCCATTTCTCAAATTTGACAAAGACAATCAAAGATATAATTTTGAACAGTTATCGCAACATTTTAATGCATATTCGGTCAGTGCAGACGAAAAACAAAAAGCATATTTTCTTTCTTGATGTGGCGTCAGTTTGTTAGAGCTTCTTAAAAATCTCTTCGGGAGTAACAACTTAAACACTAATACAAATAAAGAGCTCACAGACAAACTTACTCTACATTTCACAACTAAGCGTCATATTGTAGCAGCGCGCTACGAATTTTTTAAGAAAGAGATGGCACATGGTCAAACACACAAAGAGTGGGTAGCCGATTTGCGCGGAATCGCTCGTGAATGTCAATTTGTGTGTTCTGCACAAGGTTGTTTGTCCAACTACGTAGATGAAATGATCCGGGATCAGATCATCGTACATACCCCGTATGATGCAGTACGGACAGCTGCTCTTCAAAAGCACCAGCCGACTCTTGAAGATGTGCTCATGGTTGCGGAGACTTATGAGACAACGACAAAAACCGTTCCAACCCTTAAAGACAAGAGATAGAGTCAAGTTCCACTCAACGTGATCCATACATTGAAAAAATATCAGAATAAACCGAACAAAGAGAAACAGTGCAAAAACTCCTGGAAGTCGTGCTCTGGGTGTGGATATCGTGACGCCGTATGTTACAAATGTAATAGAAAAGGCCACATATCTGTCGTGTGTATGTCAAAGCAAGACAGAAGTAATTCGCAGACACAAAAAAGAGAAGAATCAAATTTAATGGAAGAGGTGAACACTATAACGGGTCAAGTTAAAAACGAAAATCGTAAAAAGGTAATTGATGTCAAAATATTGAATCAAGTTATTACTTTTCAAAAGGACTCAGGGTCAACAGCTTCAGTGATAAATTTTGAAACGTATTTATTACTGAATGAACCGAAATTGCAAGATTGTTCTAGACAATTTTTCGCATATACACACATTCCAATACCAATACTAGGCGAATGGCAAAGTGTGGAGAAAAAGTCGAAAATATTGTAATCATTGTTACTAGTAAAAGAGACGAAGCCAATCTTTTCGGAACAGATTTATTTAAAAAATTTGGATACGACATTGTCCAAATATGTAAGATTTATGAGCAAGAAAATATTCGAATTAATGAGCTTTGCTGCAAATATAAGTCAGTGTTCGAGCCTGCCATGGGTACCATAAAAGATTTCAAAGCCATCGTATTTTTTAAAATCTACAGCAACACCCAAATTTTGCAAAAGCCGTCAAATTCCATTTGCTCAATTGGAACTACCTAAATGACATCATCATCTCAGCTCCAACAAGCGAAGAACATATAAAACGAATCGAGCAAGTTTTAAACATACTTCAAGAAAACGGAATCAAATGCAAAAAGGAAAAGTGCTTCTTTTTCAAAGTCGAAATCGAATACTTGGGAAGACGGATTAGTGCTGCTGGAATTTTGCCATACACATCCGGATTAGAAGCTGTATGCCTATTAAAACCGGCCTCAAATTTAAAGCAATTGGAAGCATTTATGGGTAAAGTAAATTACTATTGCAACTTTATACCAAACTTTTCACAGTTGGCAGCACCTTTAAACCAACTTCGTAGAAAAAATGTAAAATTTTATTTTGGTCCGAAACAACTACAAGCCTTTTCAGCTCTGAAGTCTCAAACTTACCGATCGTGCTCGCAGCAGACGCATCATATTTTGGTCTCGGAGTAGCCCTTTCTCATATTCAACACGATGGACAAGAGAGACCAATTGTTTTTGCTTCGAAAACACTCGACAAACATCAAGAAAAATACAGTCAAATATAAAAAGAGGGATTGTCAATAATTTTCGGAGTTAAACGATTTCACCAATATCTGTAAGGAAGAAGTTCATACTGTTAACCGATCACAAGCCGCTTGTATCGATCTTCAATCCAGGGAAACATCTTCTATTGATGACTTCGAACAGACTACAACGTTGGGGTATTATTCTAATGGCTTATAATTTTGATATCCAGTATCGGGCGACATCTGCAGAAACCATTCTCAAGCATTTGAATAACGATAAAATCCTCAAACAAGTCCTGCACTTCGTTTTTGTAGGATGGCCAGAAAATTTAGAAAGTGGCAACGAAGATTTATTGCCATATTTAATCGTAAGTTTGCTTTAACAATAAATGATCACTTACTATATTTGCAGTCAGATGCCAATCGAATAGTGATTCCAACCAGTCTACGTCCAGAAGTCCTTAAACTATTACATGAGGGCATTGGGGCATTGTTCGCATGATGCAAATTGCAAGGAAACATGTTTGGTGGCCTGCCATTGATGAAGACATAAAAAAGCTAGCTCAGTCATGCAACATCTGCAAGAGCAACAATCCAGCGCCACCACGACTTGGGAGCTTGGGAGCGAATCCACATCGACTTCGCTGGCCCACTATTCGATGCCATGTGGTTAATTTGTGTAGACGCATACTCGCAGTTCCCGTTTACTGTTCAACTGACATCGGTAACAACCGCCAACACAATCTCAGCTTTGTCTTAAATTTTTGCAATCGAAGGATATCCTAAGACTATGGTCAGCGATAATGGACCGCAGCTTACGTCTGAAGCATTCAAAGAGTTTTGCATACTCCATGGAATCAAGCATATAACAACAGCACCATTTCACCCAGCCTCTAATGGATTGGCTGAGCGATTTGTACAATCTTTTAAAATTTCTGTCAAGAAAAATATTCAGGAAGGTTTGCCTGTACGAACAGCAGTAACGAAATATCTTGCTTTTTACAGATTCACCCCCAATGCACAAGGTAAATCTCCTGCTGAGTTAATTCACGGTCGTTCAGTTCGCACCGTATTAAGTCAACTTAACTTAAGCAAGAGCTGACAAAATACAGCACAAATCAAAAGATATTTACCAGAACTTTCTCGAGGGGGAGAAAATGCTGTACGTCGTACGTACATCAAAATGCTTTATCAAGCGCCATTTCAACCAAATTAGACCACCAATGTCAGACAACACGTCCGAGGACAACCCGACAAAGAATTGGTTCGTTCCTCAAATACCACAACCAGCTCCTTGTTCAATACCAGATTTACAAGAAGACCAGCCAGAAACGCACCACGATATTTCCAATACCCTTCAAGAAACTTTTCCTGATCCTCGTGAAAATGCAGCAACGTCGAATGAAACTCCAAATCGAAACCAATCTTTGCGAAGACGTTCTGGTATACCTGTTCGACAAAGTACAAGAGCTCGCCAGGAAGTCAATCGGTACAAGACACACGATTTCCGAAAATCTAAAAATTAATTACCGTTTTTAATTTAAAGGGGGAGAAGTGTTATGTATCATTTAAAATCTAAAATAAGCCTTTCCCAACATTGTTAAACCTTGTATTTCTTAGATATGGTAACATTGTTATTACAAATGAATCAACGCGCAGTCTAGCATAAGCTCTCAAGAAGAACACGCGTACCTCTCTACTGTCGACACAACAGATAGTCTTTCTTTTGAACATTCTAGCTTTTACAGAGACGTGGCTGAAACCTGATATTTCTGATGCATCAGTTTTTTCCACAAACTTTTCTATATTCAGACGTGACCGGGTTTCTCGCATAGGCGGTGGCGTTCCGATAGCTGTTGATGCTGCTTTATCATCTGAAATGATTCAATTTTCTAGTACCCAGGAGATTGAGTTTGTCGGTGTTAAAGTGAATTTTAAGTCTTTTAATGCTTTTATTATTTGTTCCTATATTCCACCATTGTCAGACATGGAGGTATACTTAAATCATTTAGAGGCAATTCAGTTTGTCTCCTCTTTAGTTTCCAGCCAAGACATGTTATAGTTGTAGGTGATTTTAATTTACCTGCTTTAGCATGGTCACCAACAGATGAATGTACCATGTTGCTGCCCTCTATGTCACATGACTATATTGATGGCCTTCTAGGCTTATCTTTATCCCAAGTCAATCCTGTCTTAAATTCTTTGACAACCTTAATGAAAACATTACTACAACCATTTGGTCTTATCTGTACAATTGTAGAGATATGAACTCAGTGGTTCGCTTCTTTTATGATACTCTGAAATCACGCTTTGATATTTGTGTGCTTTGGTAGGCAGGAGCGGCTTAGTTCTCTCGAGAGTTATCCAACTTGAAAAATGTGAAGTTCCAAAAAACACGTCGTTCATCAGATTAGGCTCTGTATACAGTCGCTCGTTCAAAATTCATGATGCTTAATACACAATGCTATAAGAATTATCTACAGCGGTGTAAGCTTCAGTTTTCTTTTGAAGGCGGCTAAAAAATGGTTCCAGCAACTTGTATAGCTGTTATATAAAGGAAGGCGGCTATAAGACTCAAAATGGTGGATTAAGAATGGTTCCAGCAACTTGTATAGCTGTTATATAAAGGAAGGCGGCTATAAGACTCAATGGCTGCTGTTGAGTTTGGCGCTAAAGTTCGATATTTTGGCATTCCCACAAAAAACACTTCACTTTTCACGTGATACTCCACTTATTTCTTCCATGTGTATTTCTTATGCTAATGTAGTGTGCAAGGTATGTGTGTCTTTGTATGCGAGAGTTTTGGGCCGGTCGCTATAAATTAATCGCCTTTACTCGCGGTTGTAACCAAACTGTTTTGTCCGCTGCTTAGCAACAAGCATAGAAGTATTAAAATGAAAGAGTATAAGTGATATGGGTTAACCCATTGGTGGCTGCGTCGGGTCTGCTGGGCAGTTAGCGGCTTTCGGCGGCAATATTCGCCTACCAGTAAAGCTGCTCTCTTCAGGGGGTTGCTTTGCTCCATTACAGCCGACGTCCAATACAGCTACTTTAGCCACGGGCCGTTGAAGAGTCCCGTTGGCGGTTCTGATGATCACCCGGCGCACCTGTCTCGACTATACCTTTTGGCCATCTATTTTGGGGCAGAGTATCGTCCAATATTACAACGACGTCTCTAGCTGCTATTGGTGGTCTCTTCGTAAACCATTTTCCTCGTCTGGCTAGATCTGGAACGTATTCACGTACCCATCGTCGCCAGAATTGATCGACGAATTCTTGTACAGCTTGCCACATGTGCCGTACGGTGTGTGTGGTTTCGAAGACTGGTTTATAGGGGCAGATTGCGTAGAGTACAGTTTTGACGGAATGAACAAGTCGCTCCCACGCTCCCCCCATATGAGAAGCGGCTGGTGGATTAAATTTCCATTTGATGTCATCAAACGCCCTTTGCACGGCGTTGAAGTTGATGGTCTGCGCTTTGTCGCAGATAATCTTTTCGGCGGCTTTGAAGTTAGTGCCATTGTCGGTGTAAATTTCTCTTGGAGTCCGATTGATGAAATTTCGGATGCACATTATGCACGATGCAGTGTTCAAAGAGCACGCCAGTTCTATATGCACTGCCCGTATGGTTAGGCAGGTGAAAATAACTCCCCATCTTTTTTCGCTTCGCCGTCCTATAGTAACCAGGAAGGGCCCGAAGTAGGCAATGCCGACGTAAGTAAAGGGACGTAGGTAAGCTGCCAGCCTGGCGATGGGCAAGGGAGCCATTTGCGGTGGAACAGGCATGGCGCTCTCATTTTTACAGCGTTGACAAGACTTCCGCATGCCTTTGTATAAAACTCGTAGGCGTGGTATGTAAAACATGCCTCGAATCCTGTTAATACACGTGTCATGGGATGTGTGGTGCATTTCCTGATGATACCAAGTTATTATGAGCCGAGTAATATGGTGCCCATAAGAGAGCAGTATTTGGTCCTGGCCGTTTAGGTTTTCTGCTCGCCCTCGGGTACGCAGGAGTTGGTTTTCATCTAGGTTGTTTTTCAAACATATGAGTTTAGAATTCGTTTTTAAAGGTTTACCTCTCGTTAAGTTGCGAATTTCTGGATTAAGTTCAGACGACTGCGCATGCCGCAGTAAGAGTGTTCGTGCCTGCTGAATCATCTCGTAAGAAGCCTCTGTAGGTGGCGATGCCTTCTTTTGTTTCGCCATCAGTTTCTCAATATAGAGAATAAAGCGCGCTAAAGCTCGATATAACCTGCGCCAGTCGGAAAAATACTCCGCGTTAAGATTCAGTTCCATCGGCCAACTGTCGATGAAGAGTATGCTATTCCTAACTTCAGCATTTCTTGGTGGCCCCAGATCATCGCATTTTGGCCACTCGTGTAGATCATGCAGCAAATAGTCTGGACCGTGTAACTGGACATCATGGATTTGTTCGCTGCTGTTGAAGTAACATCTCGGGATGGTCAAGCCGGCTATTGTTGTAAGGATCCGTTTCTATCGTATCCATTTGGGTAACAATGCGTCGGGTAAGCCAGCGTCCCAGCCAATGCCGCTTCTCCGGACTTCTTGTAGTAGAATTTTCAGCTTTGTTGTAAAGCATGAGATGAAGCCGAGTGGGTCGTACATTGACATAAGTACTTGCAAGAGCTCGCGTTTGGTTGGTGTTTTGTCGCTGTCCAAAACGTTGCGCTTCAGACTGGCGAACTTACAGATGAACGTGAATACGTCGGAGTTCGGCTTCCAATATAAGCCGAGCACCTTTTCTGTGGCGGTGATATCGACAATATCGGGTAGCGGCGAATCACTTTTTAGTATTCGTAGGACCTCTTTTGACTTCGAAGACCACTTGCGTATGTGGAAAACACCTGCTGCGTGAATATCTCTGACTTGGGTTGCGATGTTTCCGACTTGCACATAGTCGTCGCCACTGTATATAAAATCATCCACGTAGTGGTAGTCTTTCACGGCTTGTGCTGCTTCGGGGTACTGTTGACAGAATCGATCTGCATTTTTGTCAGGAATAAAGTGTGCAATGCAGGGTGCGCAATTGATTCCGAAAGTAAGCGCTTCCATAACGTAGACGTTAGGCTCTTGCCTCTCTGATTTGTTGTCAAACCAAAGAAACCTTTGCGCATGTGTATCTGCTGGTCTCACTCGTATCTGGTGGAACATCTCGGCGATATCACCGCATATCGCCACTCGTCCCACTCCGAATGAGAGTAAGAGGTCAAGCAGGGAATTTAGGAGATCTGGGCCACTCAAAATGTAGTCATTTAGGGCCTTGCGGCTAGATTGGATTTGGATTTTTAGTTATGAAGGTTGGTAGATACCATGTCCGTTTGTTTGGTGCAGCTATTTCCTCCGGCGTCAGCATGCGAGCGTAGCCCTTTTCGACGAGGTTTTCGACTTCCTTGGTGATTTGCTCCTTCAACTGTGGTTGTCGGGAAAATTGCTTTTGTAGGCATTCAAGCCGCTTTAGTACATTTGCGTAGTTATCAGGCAATAATACGTCAGGGTCTTTCCACACTAGACCGACCTCGTACCTGCCATTCTTCAAGGCGGTAGTAGATTCAAGTCTGGTTAGAGCTAGAGTTTCTTCTGGTGATGATAGCGGTTTTGCTGTGGCAGCGTCTAACGAGATTGTTTGATGATCTCGTGCAGCTTGGTGTCTGCGTCTCTGCAGCCACACATGTGAACGTTCACATTTGCTCTAGTGGCCCTTGATGACGTGGAGCTTTGTAGTGTCCATCCTAGTCGCGTCTTTGACGCTATGGGTTGGTGCCATGCCCCCTCTTTGACTTTAAGGGGTAGGGCGAGGTTCCAGTTATTTGTGCCGATTAGGATGCTTGGGCATGCGTTGGTGTATGATGCTATCGGTAGTCCCGCTAGGTGGGGAAATTCCTTGGCGAGAGCCCTTATGTCGATAGACTGTACAGGTAGATCCAGGGTATCAACGCTGTGAACGCTGTAGAATTGATTGCTATTATCTGGATTGGCAACTGTAAGCGTGACGCGTCCCGATGCATTTTCTTCGCGTGTTGTATCGTTGGTCCATTTTAGGCATAGTGGGTCTGGAACGCCTTTTAAGACAAGCGCCTTAAAGATCTTTTTGTCGATGAGCGTTAGTGCCGATCCCTCATCTAGAAATGCAAAAGTGTTAGTAACTTTCGTTTTATTAATGATTTGTATTGAAATGGCACGGAAATAGGTTGAACCAGACTCTCTGGGTCTCGTTGGTGACCATAGCTGGCCTATGGCTGCTGGATTTTGCAGCCTCTGGTATTGGCTACATCTCGTGGATCAATGGGTGATGTTTGCTTCGGCAGCCTCGTATGCCGTAATATATATATATATATATACTCGTACGGTTTAGGCATTGTTGACAGAGCTTAGAATTTTTCAGTAAAGACATTTTTCGTTAATGTGGAGTAGCTTTGAACGATGGGCAGCTGTGTATTTTGTGTCCCGGTTCGTTACATACGACGCACGTAATTGCCTTGACCTGCTCTTTAGGTGCTTCGGTGTGATGATTTACGCTTCCGCTCTTGTGGTAGAGTGGCGATGTTACCTGGCTTGCTGCTTCAGCTATGTCGTAAATCCATTTGCTAAAAGATTCCATCGATGGTGTCTTAGCGTCTTTGGGAAACATTGCCTACTGCAGCTTCAGTTGTGTGGGGAGTTTCTCTACAAGCTCTCGTACGAGCATTGGGTTGTGTATGTAACCTGTGAGTCCACATGCTTCCATCGTTGAGTAGATGTTTCGCACACACAGTGCGTATTCGATAAGTGGTTCAAGCTTATCTTTATTGCGGGTAGTTGTCGCGTTTTTTCCAGTAAGTTATGCAAAATATGTTCTGGCCGACCGAAACACATACGTAATGTTTGTATGATCTCAGGGACCATTATTGGCAAAAGCAGCTTGGATTGAACTAACTCACGTGCTTTTCCTTTTAGGCTAGCTTGCAGCTACATAAGATTTTCCGCATTCGTATACCCAGCGATTTCCGTACTTGTCTGGAAACTACTGTAGAACAGAGGCCAGTTTTGGGGATTGCCATCAAATATCGGGAGTTCTTTCGGTATCGCTTGGCGGGCTGGAAGTTGTGCCGCGCTTGGTATTGTTGTATTGGCTACGTGCATTTGCACTTTACTTTCTGGATAGTACGATGCAGCCCTGTTTTGAGTATTTGTCAAATTCCAGGGCGCCATCGGCGTAGCACTTAGGTGCTGTTGTTAGGAACGGAAGCTGCGGTGCCTCATGATCGTTATTCCACGTGTCACGCGCAGCTTATTGTGTGACCATCGATTTTTGTGTGGCACAAGTAATAATAGGAACGGCTGGGTCCGAGAATATTTTTGGCGGGCATAGCCCAAGTCCCGATCCGGTTCTGGTAGCAGTCCCGTTGGTTTTGCTGGTGACCAAGTAGCCTGAGGTTCGCCTGCTCGTGTGGTATTTACGAGGTTCTGCAGAGCGTTGTTTAATATGGTTGTGATGAGCTCCGTTGAAAGCGATTTTGATTAGTTATAAGGCGTATTTAGGTCGGTTGTAAACAGTTGACCGTTGAGGTTATGTATCACAATTTAGTGATTGGTTATGCAATTATCGACCGTTAAGTTGATTGAAACAATTAAAGTTCTCAGTTTATTAAGTGGTTCACCACTGTTGGATTAATTAACAGAATAAATCTATTGAATTAATTTGTAGAACTAATCTTGAACACAACTTATTGCATTGATCTGGAGAATTAATTCATGGCCTTTAGTTTATAGAATTGATCTAAATTAATTTAAGGCCCTAATTTATAGAATTGTTAGGTTTGCGCTAAAGTTCGATATTTTAGCAGACCCACAAAAACACTTCACTTTTCACGTAATACTCCATTTATTTCTTCCACGTGTATTTCTGCTGCTAATGTAGTGTGCAAGGTGTGTGTGTGTCTTTGTATGCGAGAGTTTTGGGCCGGTCGCTATAAATTAATCGCCTTTACTCGCGGTTGTAACCAAAGTATTTTGTCCGCTGCTTTGCAACAAGCATAGAAGTATTAAAATGAAAGAGAATAAGTGATATGGGTTAACCCATTGGTGGCTGCGTCGGGTCTGCTGGGCAGTTAGCGGATTTCGGCGGCAACAGCTACTAAAAATGGTTCCAGCAACTTGTACAGCTCTGAAAGGAAGGCGGCTATAAGACTCAAAATGGTGGCTAAAGAATGGTTCCTCCAGCTCAAAATGGCTGCTAAAGAATGGTTCCAGCAGCTTGTATAGCTGTTATATAAAGGAAGGCGGCTATAAGACTCAATGGCTGCTAAAGAATGGTTTCAGCAGCTTGAATAGCTGTTATATAAAGGAAGGCGGCTATAAGGCACAAAATGGCGGCTAAAGAATAGTTCTGCAACTCGTATAGCTGTTATATAAAGAAAGGCGGCTATAAGGCACAAAATGGCGGCTAAAAAATGGTTCCACTAACTTGTATAGCTGTTATATAAAGGAAGCCCGCAATAAGGCTCAAAATGGCGGCCAAAGAATGAGTCCAGCATTTTGTATAGCTGTTATATAAAGGAAGACGGATATAAGACTCAAAATGGTGGCTAAAGAATGGTTCCAGCAACTTGTATAGCTGTTATATAAAGGAAGCCGTCTATAAGGCTCAAAATGGCGGCTAAAGAATTTTTCCAGCAGCTTGTATAGCTGTTATATAAAGGAAGCCGGCTATAAGGCTCAAAATGGTGGCTTAAGAATGGTTCCAGCTACTTGTATAGCTGTTATATAAAAGAAGCCCGCAATAAGGCTCAAAATGGCGGCTAAAGAATGAGTCCAGCATTTTGTATAGCTGTTATATAAATTAAGGCGGCTATAAGAGTCAATGGCTGCTGTTGAGTTTGGCGCTAAGGTTCGATATTTTGGCAAGCCCACAAAAAACACTTCACTTTTCACGTGATACTCCATTTATTTCCTCCATGTGTATTTCTTATGCTAATGTAGTGTGCAAGGTGTGTGTGTGTCTTTGTATGCGAGAGTTTTTGGCCGGTCGCTATAAATTAATCGCCTTTACTCGCGGTTGTAACCAAACTGTTTTGTCCGCTGCTTAGTAACAAGCATAGAACCTAACATGTAAGCTTAAAGATGAAAGAGAATAAGTGATATGGGTTAACCCATTGGTGGCTGCGTCGGGTCTGCTGGGCAGTTAGCGGATTTCGGCGGCAACAGCTACTAAAAATGGTTCCAGCAACTTGTATAGCTGTTTTAGAAAGGAAGGCGGCTATAAGACTCAAAATGGCTTCTAAAAAATGGTTCCAGCAGCTTGTATTTCTTATCGCTTTAACCCCAAAACGCACAAACCGATTTCCACAGTTTTGCATTTGTTGGAAAGATCTCGGGCTTCGTGAGATTTATAGCAAAGAAAACGTCTATATTCGTTGTATAACATTCACGATGATTCTTTTTCAGCTTGCCCTTGATTGGTTTTCGTCACGTAGTTTCCCATCTTGATGGGTCGAATCGGAGCGAACCACTTTGTTCACTTTGTCAGAGTTGGTAGATATACCCTAATCTATCGTTTTCAAAACATATTTTTTAATTGTTGACAAATCCTATTTTGTTTTCGATGACAAAAGTTGTCTTCCTCGCCAGGGGTTTGTGTCGAATTGGTCTTCATCCACTAGAATGTGCGTTAGTGGGTTCTGCATCGATAAGCAAACTTCTGTGTTTCACCCTGTGGCGCTATGTCTTGCAAAGTTATTACCAAAACCTTTTCAAGTGAACTTAAGTTTGTTGGACAATTGAACTTTCATTCTATGCCTTTATTAGCCATCTCTTTGACTTCCCTTATTAGATGATCAGCTCCAACAAACTTTGTTCCCACATCCGATCGTATTCTGATTGGTATACCACGTCTGTTTACGAAGTTTCGAATACATAAAATACATGTGTCTGTAGGCAAATCGGCTGCTCATTCCAAGTGTATAGCTCTTATGATGAGGCACGTTAATAGAGCCACCCATCTCTTTTCATTTCGGCGGCCGATCGTTACAGTACTTGACCCAAAACAGTCAAGTCCCAAATAGGAAAACGGTCTTTGGTAAGGAGTGACGCGATCGGTCGGTAGCTGACCCATCCGAATCGCCTGCGGATGAATTTTTCTATTTTTACGGCGTCTCGCAAACATACGACGCAAAATTTTTGACGAATCTCGTCAAAATTATTATAACTATTAAATCACATAATTTGTGTTTTTTTGGTAATATGATAGGTTGACGAGCACTTTGCGATAATGATATTGCATAGCCAAGTCTACCGTTGACCACTAAAATCCCGTCTGTATTCATCGTAGGAGTTAAAGAAAAGATGCTACTGTAATTTTATACGCCTAAATTTGCATGTAAATCAACTAGTTCCTTTTCTGCATATTGCGATTCCCGCGAAGAAAGTGTTGTTACATCATTATCACATTGTCGTTTCAATATCCGTTGTTTTAATCTCAATATCTATCCCATTGTTCGATTCAGTCTCAAATATTTAGAAAATCATTATAGGTCAATAATATTTTCAAGAGAAGTTATTATATATGCCCTTTTTTGATCAGTGGAATCGTTTCCAACGTAGATCTGTTCCTGTACTGGCCAGCTAGATTCATCCATCAAAAAAATTTTGGGGCCTCTTGTCTGAATATTATCCGGTTCGTACTTAATTTTTACCTTTGCTCTCGTGGCTTTATCGGCAGCATTTAAATCTGTTGGAACCCACCGCCAATCATTTTCATTTGTTGATTCCAATATTTCGTTCATACGATGAGCAACAAATTATTTATATCTCCGATAATCTGATTGAACCCAAGCTATGACAGTCTTTGAATCTAACCATAATACATATTTTTGCACGTTAACAGTATGACTTTCCAGTATAAGAGTTTTTAGTCGGGTACCTAAAACCGCTGCCTGGAGCTCTAGTAGTTGGAACAGACAACGTCTTGTTTTGATTTTTTTTTATAAAAAAAATTGCAGAGGACGGACTTGTTTTTCTTTTTGCGCTTATCAAATTTTATTTTTTTCTCGCGATTAAAAACTATTTTATAACTTTTATACTCATTATCGGTTTAGCTAAAATTAGCCAGAAATTAAAGCCTACAGCAATACCTGCATGGGCGGTGTTGTTGTTTTGCTTATCTCTTTTGCTCTTGTGTCTTTACCGTTGTAGCTAACTCTCGCGCTTTTGCGTACAAATTGTTGTTGCGTGTGTTCAATTTGACGTGCTCTCCCGCTCTTTCCTATTCTTGTTTGATTTGCGCTCTCGTATTTTGCCTACCCACGACGACCCTTGTATGAGTACTGGTCAGTGTATATCATATACAGATTTTTACCTTTACAATTTTTATTTTTAATTGTTTATTTTTGCGACCTTTCGATTGTTCGTTGTGTGTTTTGCCGGCTCGAGGTCAAATTGTTGGTTGAATAACAACAAAATAAAAAACGGTGTGTTCTTATATTCTTCTCCGATATATTTCGACCACTCATCGGTGGTCGTCTTTAGGGCAACTATAAAAACATTTAATTGTGATTAACTTTAACTTTAATTTAACAACAAGAAACACATACTTATTTTTACACGTCCGCCCCCTGTGACGTATCTACCTTATAATAAAGTCTTATATTTTTCGGGGTATTTATTATGTGCAGCATTTCCAAAGTTTAACGTTTCTTGTAATGTTGTTCTTGGTCTATTATGTTTACTTCGTCAAAATTTGGGGAATGTGCAGTGGCGGCACAGTGGGCCATAAGTACCGTTTTTTTGTACATTGGAGTGTTAACGAAGTTTACAGTGAGATCTATGTTGTGATAGTATAGTTTTTAGCCTCGATTTGGTTGTCCCAATATATATGTTTTATCACAGTTTTCTTCATTGGTCCCGTTGCACGGTATTTTATATACTATGTTACTCTTGTCCATTGTATCAATCTTGCTTTTTGTCCTGCTGAGTTACGGAGTATCCGTAACGTGTTGTTGGGTTTATGTGCTATTTGTATTTGTTCTGTGTCATACAAATCCGATTTGGCTAATCTTTCCGACAGTTGTGGGACATATGTGACGGACTTAAAGCGTTTTGTCGAAACCCCTTTATTGGTTTTCTTATTATGAGATTTTTTTAAAGTCCCTATGGTGTGGTTTGGAAAGTCATTATCCGATATGTTGTTGTTATTCATTATTATTATCATCGACTTCGGTTGTTTGAAATTGAAGTTGATAATTCGTCCTTGGTTTTTTGTACCATTTTAATTTTAGCTCGTTTCCTCGCCTGTGTATTGTTGCGTCTAGATATGCCAATTTGTAGTCATTTTCTAACTCTATTGTATGTTTCTGTCAAACGAATTTAGGTTGTCAAGTGTGTTTTGGACCTCGTCTTGTATACAAAAACGTAATATTTCCATGAATGATAATTTTGGAATGTTAGTGTGCGCTTTTATTTTTATCTACCTTACTCGAATAGTCTCAAGTGCCAATTCTATTGGAACACTTGGAAAAAGTGAGGCTACGTGAAATGATATCAATCTTTCATCGTCGCAAATGTATGTGTCATTAGTCCTTGTCATAAATTCTGAGGCGTTCTTTACGTTTTATGCTGAGTCTGCCGTTATATTTATACCCTTGCAAAAAGGGTATATTAATTTTGTTCAGAAAAGTGCAACGCACAGAAGGAAGCATCACTGGACATATAAAGTGTATATATTCTTGATCACCACGTCCGTCCGTCCGTCTGGATCAACGCGAACTCCTCCTATACCATAAGAGCTACAGAGCTGAATTTTTGCTTGTAGGCTTGTATATACTGCAGGGGTTGTATATCTCGGATTCAGATGGATTGGACCACTATATCATATACCTCCCATACAAAGAGCAAAGTCACGAACAGTGACTTTTCTCAATAACTTCGTTATTTTATCAGCTATTGTCGTAAAATTTAATATTAATGAATTTATTTAAGCTATAAACGACTGTGTCAAAATCGGGTGACTATATCAGATAGCTCCCATAGGAACGACCGGTCGAGAACAGTGACTTGTCAATAACCTCGTGCGCGGACGCGATTGCTTTCAAAATAAACATTTATTAGTTTAATATATCTGTTAATGACTGTGCTGAACTTAATAAAGATCGGGTGACTATATCATATAGCTCCCATAGGAACAATCGGTGAAAAACAGTGACTTTTGTCAATAACTTCGTTACATTTAACGTGATTGCTTTCAAATTAAACATTTGTTAGTTTAATATATCTGTTAATGACTGTGCCCAATTTGATAAAAATCGGGTGACTATATCATATAGCTTCCATAGGAACGATCCGTGGAAAACAGTGACTTTGACCAAAAACTTCGTTATTTCCTATGTTAAGATTGTGGGCCGTTCTTTCGCATACATTATCCTTTGTTGATAAAACGTTTTTTCACTTTGACGGCTATAAGTAAGGAAAGAGTACCAAACAACTTGCAAGGCTATACAAACTTCGGCGCGGTTGAAGTTAGCCCCGGCCCTTTGGTTTTTAATATGTTGACTATGTATTTGCGTAGTCCGTATGATGGAGAACCAATTGATGAGCAGATTGGTCTCAATGGCGTACCTTCTTTATGAATTTTAGACAATCCATATATTCTTGGTGGAATTGATGTGTTTCTTATAAGCTTATTTCGTTCGGTCCGCGAAATTTGTATATTCGGTCCGCGAAAGGGTATATTAATTTTGTTCAGAAAAGTGCAACGCACAGAAGGAAGCATCACTGGACATATAAAGTGTATATATTCTTGATCACCACGTCCGCCCGTCCGTCTGGATCAACGCGAACTCCTCCTATACCATAAGAGCTACAGAGCTGAATTTTTGCTTGTAGGCTTGTATATACTGCAGGGGTTGTATATCTCGGATTCAGATGGATTGGACCACTATATCATATACCTCCCATACAAACAGCAAAGTCACGAACAGTGACTTTTCTCAATAACTTCGTTATTTTATCAGCTATTGTCGTAAAATTTAATATTAATGAATTTATTTAAGCTATAAACGACTGTGTCAAAATCGGGTGACTATATCAGATAGCTCCCATAGGAACGACCGGTCGAGAACAGTGACTTGTCAATAACCTCGTGCGCGGACGCGATTGCTTTCAAAATAAACATTTATTAGTTTAATATATCTGTTAATGACTGTGCTGAACTTAATAAAGATCGGGTGACTATATCATATAGCTCCCATAGGAACAATCGGTGAAAAACAGTGACTTTTGTCAATAACTTCGTTACATTTAACGTGATTGCTTTCAAATTAAACATTTGTTAGTTTAATATATCTGTTAATGACTGTGCCCAATTTGATAAAAATCGGGTGACTATATCATATAGCTTCCATAGGAACGATCCGTGGAAAACAGTGACTTTGACCAAAAACTTCGTTATTTCCTATGTTAAGATTGTGGGCCGTTCTTTCGCATACATTATCCTTTGTTGATAAAACGTTTTTTCACTTTGACGGCTATAAGTAAGGAAAGAGTACCAAACAACTTGCAAGGCTATACAAACTTCGGCGCGGTTGAAGTTAGCCCCGGCCCTTTGGTTTTTAATATGTTGACTATGTATTTGCGTAGTCCGTATGATGGAGAACCAATTGATGAGCAGATTGGTCTCAATGGCGTACCTTCTTTATGAATTTTAGACAATCCATATATTCTTGGTGGAATTGATGTGTTTCTTATAAGCTTATTTCGTTCGGTCCGCGAAATTTGTATAATTTTTCCACCAATTCGTTGTTTTTGGTCTGTAGTCTAGTGGCTGGGTCCTTTCTTAAAGTTCTACATCTATTTAAATCGTTAAGTATACTATCCATTTTTTTGTCATACTCAGTTTTATCCATTGCAACTGTCTTATTCCCTTTATCTGAAGTTAAAATTAGTATGTCATCATTCTGTCTCAGAAATTTCCTTGTTTGTTCCACTGTGTCAAGTATTGCACCATCAGCCGCGTCTTCTCTGTTAGAAGTTTTGTGGCGTTTTATTAATAAAGAGAATTTGGTACTGCTTCCTCTTGTATTTCTTTGTCTTTAAGAATCTGTACTAGCTCCTCTCTGTCTGCTATATATTTAAAGATAGGGAATTTTCTCTTCTCCACTGGGATTGTGAACTTAGGGCCTCTCGCCAGTAACGCTTTTACGTCTTTCGGATATTCTATATTTGTCTTAATTCATTTGACAGAATTCGTATGACAGAAAAAAAGTGTACAATAGAGTTAGAAAATGACAACAAATTGGCATATCTAGACGCAACAATACACAGGCGAGGAAACGATCTAAAATTCAAATGGAACAAAAAACCAACAGCCTCCGGAGGAATTATCAACTTCAACTCCAAACATCCGAAGTCGATGTTAATGAATAACAACAACATATCCGACCAAATTTTTCATGAAGAAAAGAAGGAAGAAATACGACGAATTTGAAAGGATATTGACTTTCCAAACCACAACATAAGGACTTTAATAAAATCTCATAATAAGAAAACTAATAAAGACATTTCGATAAATCGCTTTAAGTCCGTCAAATATGTCCCACAACTGTCGGAAAGATTAGCTAACTCGGATTTGTATGACACAGAACAAATACAAATAGCACATAAACCCAACAACACGTTACGGAGTATTTTCAGCAGGACAAAAAGCAAGATTGATACAATGGACAAGAGTAACATGGTATATAAAATACCGTGCAACGGGACCAATGAAGAAAACTGTGATAAAACATATATATTGGGACAACCAAATCGAGACTAAAAACTATACTATCACAACATAGATCTCACTATAAACTTCTTTAACACTCCAATGTACAAAAAAAACGGCATTTATGGCCCACTGTGCCGCCACTGGACATTCCCCAAAATGACGAAGTAAACATAATAGACCAAGAGCAACATTACAACAAACGTTAAACTTTGGAAATGCTGCACATAATAAATACCCCGAAAAATATAAGACTTAATTATAAGGTAGATACAGATAACTGCGCGCATTTATACAGGCATTTATTAGGGACAAGTCAGTGTGTAGCTCCACGTCACAGGGGGCGGCCGTAAAAATAAGTATGTGTTTCTTGTTGTTAAATTAATGTTAAAGTTAATCACAATTAAATGTTTTTATAGTTGCCCTAACGACGACCACCGATGAGTGGTCGAAATATATCGGAGAAGAATATAAGACCATACTTTTTTTTTATTTTGTTTTTATTCACCGAACAATATGATTTCGAGCCGGCAAAACACACAACTAATTTTTTATTTTTTTAATTCATTTTTTAAAATAAATTTAACATTTTTTTAAATGGTTGTCTGTTAAAAAAATAATTGCTATAGTTGCCTTTAATGCGATTGACTCCCATGATTATATACTTTGTTGGTTGTGTGACAATGCGGTTTAAACTATGGATGGTGGCTTAAACTGTGGATGTGATGCTTTGAAGATTACAAGAATATAACCAAATATTTTACTTTTGTGGCAAATGGAACCATCCTTTCTTAATTATTCTCTGGGCTTTGGGGTATATCATTGACAATTTCTAGCTAATTTTTAATAAGCAACTCTGGTCTTCCGTACATAAACTATAGGTGCTTGGTTATATGTGGCACGTTTGACATTTCCAATTGGGTATAACCATAAGCAGCGGAGGATTCTATGAACATTGTAATAAATACTGGCCAATCTTCTGCCCTACCACTAAATTCTGGCAGATCCAAAATTCTGTGCCCCGACATATCATTATATGGGTATTGTTCCCGTAGAGATCAGATATTCCGGCTGTAGTTTTAAATTACGTTTTATTTTATGTAGCACCACCATCGGTAGCATCCTGTGTGCCGCTCGAAGCATGCATTATGACCCCATGCCGTTATGCGCCGTCCAAAGTTGCAGCACCCTGTGTGCCGCCCAAAGCCTACGGAGCGCCCAATTTAACTCCTTGACGTTGTGCACCGTCCAAATATGCAACACCCTGTATGCTGCCCATAGCATGTGGAGCGCCCATTATGGCTCCATGCGTCTTCTCCAATCCTGAAATACAGTCAGTTATGGATACATTATCAATTTTTAAATTACCTATTTTACTTTGCACTAAATGAATTTCTTGTATTTGTTGTTCCTGTCCATTGTGGATACAGTAGCTACAATTTCTTTCTTTCTCTCCCGCGGTAAACTAGTTTACCGCCGATTTCGGCGTTTCTTTTGCGACCATATTGATAAGCTTTTTTCTCCAGCGGGTTTTCATTTTATTGCCCATATTTCATATTTCCAGTCAATTCCGACAACATCAAAACACTTTAATATATTATATACGTTGAAATAAAGAATGTTAACGTGAAGAATGTCTCGATCACGCGTTACTTTAACGCCCGAAAGTTTTACCAATACAAAAATAGATCATTTAGCACGAATTGATTTTAAACTTAGTTTGTAATAAATAAGCTTGTAATAAATGAGTATAGATTTTGATGGTATTTCTTAGATTCAACGAATTATAAAGTTTATCAATATTAAGCCTCAAGGCCCATGGCCTCGAGCGTCGTTTTGTACTAATTATCGTGTGTTTGCTTTAACGTATCGTTCCTGTGCAATTTTCAGTCAGTCAGGTTAGCATTCCCTTGCCAGCCTTTAGTACGGCGTATTTCCAAGCAGTTGTTAATAACAGCTTGAACGCACTTCCACGCCATCTTTTCTTTTGGTCTTAGAAGCTCGCAAAATTCACTATGTGCTTTCTGATATCTGGTCCATTTAATACAGCTAGAATAAAATTTTTAATCATATGTTTATTTCAAGCCTTGAAAAAAAAAACTTTATAAAATACCTTCTTTTA
Source organism: Drosophila equinoxialis (assembly GCA_018150345.1). NCBI lineage: Eukaryota > Metazoa > Arthropoda > Insecta > Diptera > Drosophilidae > Drosophila > Drosophila equinoxialis. The sequence goes on from JAECWI010000729.1 coordinate 695,410, forward strand.
TTTTTGCCACGCCCAATCTTGGAAATATTTCTGTCAAGCATTGAAGCACTTCATCATCCCGATTCAGTGCTTTAATGACATTTTTAACCATTCCCAGTTTTACATGCAGTGGTGGCAGTATAATTTAATTAGCTGATATCAGTGGGTATGGATTACATTTCCAACATTTGTATTGTACTCTGTCCGAGCCTTCCAATCTCGCTTATCGTATTGGTTACGTTACGTATAACGCGCTTGCAAGCCAGTGAGTAGAGCAACAACTTTTAGGTCAGCACATATCTTTCAATCATATGTGAATCAATTCATATGTTCCATTAACTCAACGATATTTTTGCAGTCTGCAAACGTATTATTGCTGTTACTTTCGAAAAAGTCCAAGGGCTCTTATTGTTTCTTTCGATAGCCGTACACTTTTACATCCTTAGCAAAATGTTAACAAATCGTAAATGATGTGCTAAACAGATCGCTGGCCTTTGCGAAAGTTTCAGTTGTGTTACTATCGCAGTTAAACAAGATTGAAATATCTCGACATGGTGGCAAGGCTTAACGATGCCATACATTGATAGTAGCTTTTCAGGTTCCGTGATAAATGTTGACGGAATATATCTTTCTGTTGGGCTTTGACTTCTTGGAGTTGGAATATTCTCCGAGTCAGGTACTGGCAACTGTGCAGATTGAACACTTTTATAGACCATACGAGCCCAAACCACTATTAATTTGAACATTTTTTTTTTTCAGTGCGCAGTGATTAACACATTAAATTGTCAATACTACTAAATATAGCGCATACCAATGTATTTTGTCTGAAAGATAATTTTATTCTCTTAACGATTGAAAAAAGAGATGAGTATTTTATTCAAACGGTAGATTTAAGAGAGATAAGAAAAAAAATGACCACTGTTAATTCAAACGCAGACAATCATATTATGCAATCGTACCTATTGCATTAATTTAAATAACATTAGAATTGTGTAATGTCGCCTTTGGCTTGTATTACGCATTTAACCCGTTTTGGCATTGAATTTAACAAATTTTTGGAGTGTTCGTGAGAAATTGAGTCCCACATCTACTGCAACTTCATTTTTAAGTCATAAATGTTATTTTGCGGCTCATTTCGCTTGCTCTTAGTAAGCCACCAAATATTTTCAATTGGGCTTAGATATGGGCTATTTGATGGCCAGTCTAAAACCTCCATTTGATTATATTCCAGCCAATTTTTGGCTCGTTTGGGTGTGTGCCATGATGCTTCGTCCAGCTGAACAGTGAAATCACTGAAATCTGTCAGTTTTAATAGGCAGAAGGAAGCTTTTCCGACCCCATTATGTATGTACATATATTCTTGATCAGTATCAACAGCCGAGTCGATCTAGCCATGTCCGTCTGTCCGTCCGTATGAACGCGTAAATCTCGGAGACTATAAGAGATAGAGCCACATAATTTGGTATGTAGGCTCATGTAGTATGTAGAGTGATCAAGTTTATTTCAAATTTTTGCCACGGCCTTTTTCGCTTCGTTTATCTCAAAAACTATAATAACTAAAGACACCAAATTTGGTATGTATATTTGCTTAATAAATGCGCATATTTTTTAAATTTAAAGACTTTGACAAGCCACTTTTCGCCTCTGTAATTTGGAAAAACTTGATTATCTCACGTAATTTTTAACTTGTGCAATCAAATTTGGCACACTTGAATTTGAAACTAATGCCCAGCAAATTACAACTTGATCAAAATCAGACTAAAAATAACCAAGCTATGCATATAAACGTTTTTCCATAAGGCCGGAGTTGGCTGGTCGCTTGAGTGAGCGAGATACTAAGACATGCTTGTAATAAAGAGCAAAAAGTAAAAATGCATTTGGTTAAAACATTTGAAATATTTGCTTTACTGGTGTATGGTATACCCAAGTCGGCGAGACGACTTACTTACTTAATTTTTTGTTAAATGCAGTCGCGTCCATTCTCGCTTTACAGTTTTGCAAATTTTCTGCAAACACTCAGAAGCTAAATTTCTCGAAGATTGCCGATGATCAGCCTTCACAATTTTGGACAGTTGTCTTTGGTCGCGGGCTGTTATTCCTAATGTTCGGACTCTATTTTCAATGTTATTTTCAATATTCCCAGTTTTTTTTTTTTGAAAATTTTTATCACCCAATGCACAGACGATTTAGCAAAATTCAATTGCTTGCTGAACTCCGTATACTCTGATTTCATTGCAAATTGGCTTACCTCGTACTATCCTTGCTAAACTTGCAAGGGGTCAACATAGTATACAAAATTGGGAAATATTAAAATCAGCATTGCGCGAAGAATTTGGTTCGAAACGATCAGCAGGTGAGATTCGTAGAATATTGTCGAAATGTTTTCAGAAAAGAGAGGAGACTTTACATGAATATTTGTATGCTTTAATGGATATTGCCAACCCAGTGAATTTTGACGATGAGAATCTGATAGAATACTTTGTAAAGGGCATTCGAGACTTACGAGACATACGAGAGACATACAAAGACATATTTATATATATGTATATATTGAAGTCCACATAGCACAGTGGTTCCGCCCATAGGCCAAAATTCGAAAACATCATCACAAAATATTAAAAAAAAATTCCCACACTATTTATCTCATAATTGTCCATTCTCAACTAGTGCAAACTGGTTTTTGCTGAAATTCTAACGGTTCTTTCTAAAAATAGAACCAAAAGCTTGAACACGTGTTCATATTTTACGCACAGCTGCACGCTAAACGGCATTAATCTGTAGCAACGTGAACTTGCAATTTGTGTGGTTAACGATTGAGTGCTCCCAAATTAATTATTTAAAATGAAGTTTCAAGTTAAAGGTATTTACTTTTTACTAAAAAATAATAAATCTGAATTATTTTTTTTTAACTCCAGTATAATTATTGTTTAAAGAAACCTATATGTTTGTACCGTTTTTGTGAATGTTTTTTATGTTTACTTAAACTTTTAGTTTGGTTGAATGAAAATGTGTCAATTTTAGTAAATTCATCTAAGCCAACATCGGAAAGTGCTCAACGTGGCCGTCCTAAACTCGGTTTTTCCGAATCTTCAGCGACAACAAAGCGACGACGTATAGCTCAGCTGAACGAGATCGATGAATCTGCTGTTTCTGCTTTGCGCAATGATAACCAAACGCAAAATTTATTGCTAGCAGATCCTATAGAAGTTATTTCGCTTTTAATGGAGACCGGCATGTCAAAAAACCAATATTTGCTGATAAGGAACTTCGTTAATAACAAAATATCCTTTGATTTTTTTCCAAGCTATAAAACTAGTCACTGCGAAAAAAAAGAGATATCCGGATAATATTTCTGTGGACAAATCTTACGCCGAAGTCGAGTTGCAAAATCTTTTTGACAACACAGCATCGAGCATACTGGAACTTCAAGCTGATGTTGTCAAAACAGCCTGTGAGGGTTCGGTTGATAATTTTATATTAATTGGAAAGTGGGGATTTGATGGAAGTACAGGTCATAGCGAATATAAGCAAAAGTATTCCAATGACGGCTTAGAGGACAAAAGCTTATTTGTTACCTCATATGTACCTCTGCAACTCATTTCAACAGTTGACCAAAATATTTTTTTGGAAAAACCCCCGGCCTTCGTCAACACGTTACTGCAGGCCAGTTCGATTCCAATTTAAAAAGGAAACGAGCGAAGTGTCACTGGCAGAAGAAAAAAATTTTATGGATAAAATCAAACTTTTAAAGCCGACGGAACTATCTATCAACAAAAGAAATATTTACGTTAAACATAGTTTACAACTGACAATGGTGGATGGAAAGATCTGCAATGCTTTAAGCGAGTCGTCTTCTGCCAAGTGCTATATATGTTGTGCCAATCCAACACAGATGAATAACTTGGCCGTTTGCTTAAATAAAGTCGCTTTGAAGAAATATTTTGAATTTGGTCTTTCGCCTCTTCATGCAAAAATACGTTTTTTTGAATACTTTTTGCATATATCCTATAAGTCCGTCATTAAAATGTGGCAAGCTAGAGGAAATGAACAAAAACAAAAAGTCATGGAAAGAAAAATCAAAATTCAAAAGGATTTTCGTGAAAAACTGGGTTTAATTGTAGACAAGCCCAGAGATGGAGGTAGAGGCTCAACAAACGACGGAAATACGGCAAGAACATTTTTTTCCAATCCAAGGTTGGCTTCCGAAATAACAGGAATAAATGAGAATCTCATCTATCGGTGTGCCACTATACTTCAAGCTCTATCATCGGGGTATACAATTAATGCCGACAAATTTAACGGATATGCCCTCGATACTGCCAAGGATCTCATCAAAGAGTATCCGTGGTACTATATGCCAGCTACGGTGCATAAAGTTCTTATTCATGGATCTGCAATAAAAGAACACGCAATTGTTTCTATTGGAGAGCTTTCGGAGGAAGCTGCAGAATCAAATAATAAAGAATTAAAAAAATGTGGACTTAATCACAGCCGGAAAATGTCACGCATTATTACAAACACAGGTATAATACATTCACTACTTTTACGGTCCGACCCACTTATAACCGGTCACAGAAATGTTCCAAAAAAAGATAACTCAAAGTTATTTGACTCTGTATATAGCTTATTAGAGGATTCGTTATAAATATTTTTAAAAATAATTATAAGTTTTGCTTCAATTTCATAGAACTAAATTTTTATCTTTTTTTATTAATTTATTTATTTGGTTACGGGTGGGATATGTGGCTTAGCTGGCGTGCGCTCCAATAAATCACCTCCATCTTTTGCCACTAAATTTAAATATTTTTTGTAAGCCTTTGTGAAAATTTTAACATCCTACCACCACTAGAAGTATTTTTGGCCGCCATATAAGCGGATCCACTGTGCATAGGAGTGAAAATGTTTTGTTATATACATATGTACATATGCATGTATGTTTTCGCGGTTAGCGTATTTCGAGATCGCATATACGTCGTCATTGTGCCACTCGTTTTTGGTTTTTACTTTAGCAAACGACTGTTACATGCGTGAAAGGGACAGAGATATACAAAGCAGCCAGTAAGACTGAGAGAAGACAATTCACAGGTTGATTCGCGGCGTGCGTGTGTGAGCTATGAGCATTCTCTTGCCATCTCCCCCTTACTCGTAGTAGCGCCGATTTAACAGTTTTTTTGTCGCTCCCACACCGATTTGCAAGTACAGTCGCGCATTCGTTTTCTTGTTGTTATATATTTTTTATTGTGCCTAAAAAGAAAAAAAAGTTTTTAAAGTGCTTGTGTGGAAAAAAAACGAAGTTCGTGTGCATTGGCTCTCAGATGTGTGATGCCGATTCGGATCGTATGCATGTGTATGAGTGACGTTGACTCTCGTGTATGTGTGTGCTAACGATACGAATTGTAGAGGTTCGTCTGAAAATATGTGTGTGTGACGGTTACGTCATTTGAAATTTATTGAAGTCGCAAGTAACACAGCTGACGACTCGAAAATTTAAAACTTTTCCCCAAATACGAACTATGAATGCCAAGACTATTTCGGTAAAAATCAACCAAAACCAGAGGGCCCGGGCTAACTTCGACTGAGTCAAAGTTTGTACACCCGTGTAGCTTTTTCTAAAAAAAGTCTAATTTTTGTTTCATTCCTTCTAATACTAATAAATATATTTAATGTAAGTTCTGTTTCGCAGAAGCATAAAAATTGTATTTTTCATAAAAAAAAATTTTTATTTTTTGGGTTCGGGTTGCAAAATTTGTTTAGCTTTCGGGTGCGGGTAAAATATAGCTCTTCAGCCCATGGGCTGGGTCGTGTTGGGTGTAACATTTCGGGTCATGTCCACCACTAGTTCTGAGAGGATTATTAATGGAGTCGGCTTCTGAGTTATCGACGGAGCTAACGACAGGGTCATCAATGGAGCCACACGAGGAAAGTACTACTTATCAGAAGGTAGTACAAACTT